>PVIH01003852.1:0-151693 GCA_004025045.1 Sigmodon hispidus
GGTTTCTAGGCTTATTTCCTGTCATCATTACATAGATGGAGCAGACCCTCCTCCCTCCCTCCTCTGCCCATAAACCCAGCATTCACTAGACCTCGCCCCTTGGCAGGGCCTGCCTTGTCTCCTTGCTTTTCTTTTTTCTTGTTGGAAATGTGGCCATCAACCTCCATTTCTCTCTCCTGGACTTTGAAATGAAATGGTTTTCCTTTTAAACTTTTAGGGAAGTGATGTCAGCTGAGGTCAAAGGAACAAGACAGGTGATTCTTCTTCCCGTGGACAGGACTTCAAAGGAAAAAATCACCCCTATCAGGCCGGAGTCGGCCTCTACACAGCCTATCTCATCTGGCAGGGCACTTGTTCTGGAGTTCCTGTTTGGGGTGGATGCAGGAAATGCTTCCTTCCCCACCACAGCCCTGCAGTCCTTCCCATCTTTGCTGTTCTACAGATGAGCAAGCCTTTGTTTTGCAAGGCTTAAGTATCAACTCCCTGAGAGACACAGAGGAAATCATCAGCCGTGAGCATAGAGCCCCTCACAAGAGGGGCAACTTCATTATGCTCTGGATATAGATGGCCGATACAGACGGGAAATTCTCCGTTTTTCCTTAAACCTCAGGATCTTCTCCAGCCCTGCTCCAGGCAGGATTTATTTCCTCCTCTCCTCCCTAGGACGTTGGATGACTTGTAGTTCATAGTAATAAAACCTCTTGCAATCAGGTACAGCACAGAAAGCAATAAATCCCATCCAGCACCATCACTGTGGGGCCCTGGCAGCTGGCAGAGTGCATTGGGTCATTCCTCCTGGTTGTTTTCCTTTCCTTCTCTTTACTTGCTCCCAACCTTCATCACTGCCCATCATAATCACTGACACAGCCGCCTTCTGCTTCTTCCAGAGGCACTAGACATATGGGTGGGAGATGGAATAAAGGCCCTCCAGGCCCTGGACACCTTGCATTTTGAGACAGTGCTTTTTGTCCGCCTAGAGATCACAGAGAAGTCAAGGCTGACGAAACAGTGCACCCTAAACATCCACCTGTCTCTGCCTCCGCAGCTCTGCGGGTTCTGTGTATCAAGTGGTGCAGCAAATGCTTTACTGACAGGCCCTCGCTTCTGGCCAGCTTTTGTTCGCTTGTAGACAGAGCCTGTTACAATTTAAATATGGAACGTTCCCTATAGGACTGTTTTCAACATTTGTGTTTGAATGCTTGGTTCCCAACTGACAGCCCTGAGTTGAAGGGTTGTTGAACTCTCTTCTGGACATGGGGCCCAGCTGTCAGACAGGGCCTGGGATACAGCTGAGGGGGCTGTAGGCTGGGTGTGCTCCCTACATTTACTTCCTCACTGCTGAGGTAATCAGCTGCTTGCCACAGCTGTAAGCCGCTCCCATTGGTGCCTTGGGGGGAGGGTTCTATCCCCTAAGCCAATGGTTCTCAACCTTTCACAGGGATTGCTTAAGGTCACCAGAGTTCAATTCCCAGCACCCACATGGCAGCTCACAACTGTCTGTAATTCCTGTTCCAGGGAATCCAACACCCTCACAAAAACATCCATGCAGGCAAAACACCAATGTACATAAAATACAAATAATTATTTTTAAAAACAGATCACCAGAAATCACAGTTATTTACATTATGATTCATAACAGTAGCAAAATTGCAGTTATGAAGTAGCAACAAAAATAATTCTATGGTGGGGGTGGTCAGCACAACATGAGGAACTGTGTTAAAGGGTCACAGCATTAGGAAGGCTGAGAACCACTGTGTAAACCATTAACCAAAACAAATTCTTTTTCTCTTTAGCTTTCTGTCAGAGCAACAAGAGAGCGCAGAAGCACAGGGCCTCACTCTCTAACCCAGGCTGATCTAAACTCTTCTCTCTAGCCATCCAAGTGCTGTTTCTGGCAGCCCTGCCCACCAGCTCTCATTTTCTGCTTCTATTCAGGGTGTTTAGTTCTGTAGAAAGATTCCCCTGACTTTAAATGACTCTCAACTTCCTGTGACATGAAAAGTTTGGAGGAAAACATGGTCTTGCCTGTAGCTCACATTCCTCCTGGAAACAGGTCTGAAGAGAAGTCTAGGCCTTTGGGCACATCCCAGGACCTCTGTTCCTTGATGGGTAAGAACTCAGTGCAGGGCAGGGGAGATGAGTCCGTGAATAAGAAGTCTGCGGTGCCAGCCTGGGGGAACCTGAGTTCAACATCTACATACAAGCAAGATGCAGTGGGTATGTCTAGCATCCCAGTACTGGCGTGGGAGGCAGGAGGTAGACAGGCCAATCTTGGGGGACTCACTGAAAATGGCAAACCCCAAGTTCAGTGAGAGACTCTGTCTTTACATGATGGAGAATGATAAAGGCATAGTGAGCTCTGATTTGCAAACCCCTTGTCAAAATTTAGTGAGCTAAATACTAATGCGGCTTGCATAGTAGGTGGCTCCCACATAGTAGGTGCTTGTTAAATGTGGTCTTTGCCCTGGAATTTTCTCTTTTTGCTCATAATGTGGCTAAAAACATCTTGAGCATCTACTTTCGAGCTAGGCACTCTATGCTTGCTCATTTGCAAGGTTGCTTCTTATTCTTATAAAATCCCTTGCAATGTGGGCATCACCATCCCTGTTCTTCAGATGACAGAAAGTAAAGCTCCCCAAGGTCCATTGGTTACTCAGGATCTGAGCCAAGACCTGAGCCCAAGGCCACTCACATGGTCCCAAGAGCAAAGCTGCCTGGAGTCTCATTACACTGTGTTCTGTTCTGTCTTCTCCATTCTCTCCTCTCCTCTTCTCTCTCACGCTGTCTTCTTTCCCATTCTTCAGTGCTTCTCAAGATTTGTTCAGATGTCATAAAAACTAAAGTGCTTTTTCATGGAATAGCATGTGCTTTTTCTTGCAGAATACTGGTAAGACTTAATTCTAGCATGCATCTTAAAAGTACTGTGATATAGCTATTTTCAATGTATAACCTCCAACCACATTCAGTAGTGTGTGTGCACACATGTATCTGCACTCACGCAGGACCAATGAGTGACCCTCATTTTCAGCTGACTATTTCCTCAGCTGCTAGGACTTTCTATACAATCAGAACAAGAAAGTGCCCATGTTAAGGATAAAGAAATGATGGCACAAAAACTGAAGTCTCAACTTGAGAAGCTGAGGCAAGAGGATCTAGAATGGAGGGCCACGTGGGCCCCTGAACAAGGTGGGACCAGAAAGTAAAATCTCCTGGTAGGAAATGACCTTTGACCCTTGATGGCTGATATATGCTAAATAATCAGAAAAGCATCTGATTGATTTTTTGACATCACCTGTTGCCTGCTGAACCTGCTTCTGGGTGTTTTCTTTCCGTTTGCCTGTACTTGTTATAGGTAAGGCCTGAGGCTCCAAGGTTCATTATAAAGATGAGTGCATTCATAAGAAAAAAATCACAGCAACCCTATGAGTTTCCGTAAGACCCACACTGGAGAAGACTAACCTTTAATGCTTGAAATGGTAGTAAGAAGAAGCCACATAGACGTCCCCTACTCTCGGCCTCTTCTGTCACTGTGTGTTAAGCAGGACAGCAAGATGTTCCAACAGGTTAAGATGCTTGCTGCCAAGTTTGATGACCTAAGTCTAATTTCTGGAAGTCACGTGGTGAGAGAAAAGCATTGACTCACAGCTTGCTCTCTGACCTCCACACACAAATAAATGAGTTAAACATAAAGCCAACACCACATTTTCACTATCCTGAGTTGCCTGGATTGCCTTGGTTACAGAGCCAGTGTCCACTGTGGGGAGCGTGGGCCACCATACCTCACCTGTCTCCGATACTGTATTTCAATAGCTGTAGTCACTTCAGGGTCGCTTCCTAAGCCTGTAATCGTGTGTCCCCTTGGCCTGGAAGGCTCTGGGTTAAACTGAAAAAGGTACTGGTTTGTCTGTCAGAAAAACTTGACTGACTTAAACATACTGATGTCCCTGCAACCTGCGGCCTAAAGCTTGAGGCAGCTTTTCAGGTTGTGGACCTAGGAGACTCTCCATATCCCTTTTCAGCCCTGAGTAGAAAAGCCTGAACCAATTATATGTCCACAGTTCAGGCTACTGTGCACAGGTGAAGTGGCCAAATGCTGTTAACTGCACCGCACTGGCATCAATGCATTCAGCCATCAATTCGTTCACACTTATGAAGGGCTATTAGTACTTAGTTTAAAAGTGCTAGATTTAATTTGGTTATAAAATTGTAATACTTATTTTTGTGTTCCCTTCAAGTACAGCACTGTTTCTGTTCTCTCTCTCTCTCTCTCTCTCTCTCTCTCTCTCTCTCTCTCTCTCTCTCTCTCTATGAAACTGCACTCAATGTGAAATAATTGATGAGGAACACTGTGACTGTTGGGGTCCTGTCTATAACCTTGTAACATCAAGCCATTAAAATGTTCATTGTTCTGTGCTTTTAAGCAAAATTTCTATTATAACTAAGGGAAACCCAGAGAGGAAGGGGGGAGGAAAGGAAAGAGGAGAGCTGGGGGGAGGCTATGAGAGTCTGTCTCAAAAACAACTGAGTTTTGAGACTGAGAAAATCCTCACTGATTAATCTGTGTGCTACCTTGGTGTAGCCTCTGCAGGGAGAGTTTGAGAATCACCGGGATATCCCAGCAACCTTGAGTCTCACATGGTCTCTGGGGGTGCAGGCTTTTGTGGGCTGCTGAGAGAGGCAGAAAAGACAAGGGACAGCCGCTCTCTTATGTGGGAGCTTTCTGGTCTACCTTGTGGAGCACACTCCTCCCTTTCATCTTGAGCCCTTGATTTCTCTCTCAAAGAAATAAAGAAGCCTTGATTGCCATCGAGCATTCCAACTTAGCAGGTTATGTGTTGAAAGGGGTATGCACCCATCAGAACACTCCGTCACACAGATGTAGTCTCACCTGGCAGGGGCTAAGACTACTCTCAGTTTAACTGAGGCTTCTCTCATTTCAAAGAATAGTTGCATTCTTGGAGCACAGAAACACATGTTAGTGTTTGATTTCAGCCCATCTTTCCCTGCTGCAAAGACTGTCAGTAACTCGCGGGTTCGCACCAGCTGCTTCACCTGTGCACCCTTCCATGACTTCTGCATGGCTGTGACACCAGTCACATAGCACATTGCTTCTGTGAAGCCCCACTTGTTTTTCCACTGAAGCCTAGTTGTCATCAGATGCATGCTGGACTTCTTTAGGAATACCCCATTGCAGTGACTCTGAGCTGGAGAGCAGCTCATAGTCCTTCCCGTGGGGCTACTGGGTACTATTGATCTTGGACTCCATCTGTTAGCATATCTTAGAGCAGGTGAACACCATATTCCCACCCAGCCTGTAAACTAGCAGAGCACAGCCGAATGATCATTTGCTTCCTTGGGAGGACACATTTATTGGCCTTCATTGTTACAACAAAAGTGGAAAATGTAATGTGCTGGATAACGTTTATTGATTTTCCCAGAGCTAAAAGCAGAGTTTCAGATGTTGCCTTGGAAACAGCTATAACTTTGGCATGCAGGGGTCCATACAGCTTCCTGGAGTCATTACCTAAACTGAGGTTGGACCAGGGACAGCTGCCACAATGGCAGTTTTGACTTCTAGAGGCCTGCAGATCTTTTGAGGGGCAAAGGCCAAGTGATCCCTGTGCATATCTGCCTAAAATCTTAGCCCCTTGCAGAATTTTATAGATGGTAAAGTAGTCTGCCTAGAGGTGATGTCAACACCAGAATCATGGATCTCCTCCCATCATGCCTTGCTCTTCAAGGCCAGATTATGACATTAAGAACTAGTTTCTTTGCTTCTTGCCTCTAGGCTTATCTTCAATGTTCACTTAGCTTCCCATACTCCATTGTGAGTGACTGCCAGGGCATTTCTCTAACACAAAGCTTCTGATTCAGTGGGTTAGGATGTGGTTAGAGTTCATACTTCTAATGTGCTCCTAGCTTACCAAGTGCTAGTGATCTGTGGACTCCATTTCCAATAGTAAGAGTTTGGTGACCAGGTACCATGGCAGTGTATCTTCCATACCACCTCTGCAGCATGAGTGTGCTGAGCCTGCATCCAGCAGTTCGTAAGTGGAAGGAGGTTGGTTTTCCTCAGCTATCTATCACAATTACACAGAGCAGGGCATCTTAACTTGGATTGTCCATTAGAATTACCCAAGGGGCTCTTAAGAGCTAGCTAAGGCCACACCCCAGCCCTGACCAATTAGGCAGAGTTCTTCAGGTGATTCTAATATGCTGTTGAAGGTGAGGGACTACTGGCTTAAAGCTTTAAGACATTGTTCAAGGGGCTGGAGAGATGGCTCAGCTGTTAAGAACACTGGCTACTCTTCCCGAGGACCCTGGTTCAATTCCTAGCACCCATATGGCAGCTCACAACTGTGTGTAACTGCAGTTGCAGGGGATAGGACACCATCACACAGACTGGCATGCAAGCAAAACACTAGTGTGCACAAAGTAAAAATAAATAGATCTTTAAAAAAGACATTGTTTAAATGCAGCTTTAACATGGCAGCGAGGGCGCACGCCTGTTGCAATAAGAGCACTGAACACATGAGAGTGCCCACTGGGTTGCTTCATGGAGCAGACTTGCACCCATTTCTTGTTCCTTATGCCAAGTGTAAGGTAGACCAGGACTGTGCAAAAATTCTCAGTTCTCTTGGACTGTGGCACAAAAAAAAAAAAAAAAGCAAAAGCAGAATTTCATGTTCTTGATTCAGTGTGGTACAAGTTAGTACATCTTGTCATCAGAGTCCATGTCATTTTCATTCTAGCTAATGGGAAAGGCTCATGGGTCTAGCCTGTTCTCATGGTACCAGTTGCTATATGTTACATACAATGCCAGTCCATTGACTAGAACCTAGACAGGCACAGCCCTGGGCAATGCAGGCTGGCAGAATGCTCAGAACTAAAAGAGCAATGTGACTTGCAGTAAGCAGCAAGCAACCATGTGGGAAAGAGATGGATGCATAATCTAAGGGCTCAGCCTTTTCCTACGTGAAAACCATCTGTGGACCGTCTGAGCCTTTGGGAGATATGACAATGACATGATCAGTAAAAGAAAGCCATATGGCTCAGGACTTAGAGGAATTTAAAACACTGGAGAACATAGATTATGTTCTCTGACCCCTTCTGTTTGTGTAAATATTCATGAGGAGCCTAGGCTGTTTTTAAGGTTCATTTTCCCCTTTTGAGTGGATTGAAATATATAGATGGACTAAGGACTATGATAATATATAATTCTCAGCCGCTAAGCAATGGTCTCCTCATAATCTACATAAAATAGGTGTCTTTAGAGCACAGTCCACAGTCTCTCTACTGCCCTGGCCTTGTAGCTGCTCCGGCCTGGGCCCAGATCCAGCTCCTCCTACAAAATAAGCCACCCCTTCTCATTCTCATGGCTGTCTCCTTCAGTCTCTCTCCCCAGATCACCAGTCTTGTCCAGGTGATCACAATTGCACAGAGCAGGGCATCTTAACTTGTCCAACCCTCCCACCACCATACACCAGCCATGAACAAGGTCCAGAACTCTGATGGAGTTACTCATGCCTTCCTGCAGCAGACTTCTCACACCCCGTTTACTCCACTATCTCCAAAGGAATTTGGTTCCACCCCGAAGTCTCAAGGTCACCAGTGATTTCCATGTCGCCAAACCCATGGTCACGATTCTCTCCCTATGGTCTTGGTTCACTCAGGAGCATTCACTTTTCCTCATAACACTCCCTTTGGGCATCCATGAAACAACCAAGTAACTCTGCCTGCCCCTTTGCCCTTCCTGATGTCTCTGCATTTGGACTTAGGACCCTTTCTCTACTTTTTCCTACATGAGTTCATGCAGTCCCATAGTCAGAAATAGGCTTTTCTGCTCATGACTGCTGATCTGTAAATTTATCCCAGGCCTTTGTCCAGATCACTAATTGACACTCAGTGGCATCTCCAACCTAATAACAAAGCTGAACTCAGTACCATACCTTCCCACAAAGCAAGTACCTTAATGTGGTGAAGGCACCACCGTCAACTCAGATCCAAAAATTTGGTCATTGTCCTTGGTTCTTCTCCCAGGGGCCACCAAAACCATGCATCAAAAACCTATTGTAGAAAAAGATTACGAATGTTCAAAGGGCAACTCATCACTCTCCTTCTCAGCTTGTTGGCCATCTCTGTCTTGATCTGAGCTGCCATACTTTACCCAGGCCATGACAACCATGTTCTAATACCTCTGCAGGTCTGTGTGATACCCCAGATGCCAGGTCTATACACAGAAGCCAGACCTGGATTTTAAGGCTGTGCCAAGCCTTGCTCTTCACAGCATCCCATCACATTTCTGACAAAATCCCAACTTCTTAACATGGGGTTATGGACAGTTGGGCACTGTCCCAACTGTCTCCTTGACTGGTTGCCATACAGACCTCACTCTCCTGTGGTAACTTTATTAATTATCTGTTCACCATGCTCTCCTGTTCCACATGGCACCTTATAGGCTCCTATTCAGTGACTTTGACTTACCTTCAGAGTGTCACCCGCCTCTGCCTAGCACATTTCCTTCCCCAGCACTTCCCTGGCTGAGTTCTTCCTGGTCTTTTGCCTCATAAAGCAGTGGATTCTGTAGTGGTTTGAATGAGTATGTCCCCTCTAGGCTCCCGTAACTGAACACTTGGTCTCCAGTCGGTGACACTGTTTTGGGAAGGCTAAGGATATGGGCCTTGCTGGGAGTATGTCACTATGAGTGTGCTTTGGTGTTTATAATCCTGCTTCATAGTTTTGCTCTGCTCTGCTTTGTGCTTGCCACTGAGGATATGAGCTCTTAGCTTCCTGCTCCAGTTGCTATGACTTCATTTACTGACAGGCCTCTCCTTCTCCCTCAGGAACCCTAAGCCCAGAGAAACCCTTCCTTCTGTGAGTAATGGTGTTTCATCACAGCAACAGACAAGTAACTAAGGCAGGTGCCTTTGTGACAAGAGCAGCCTTCATCTCAGTAGTGAAAGAATCATGGGTTTTACTGACTGTTTTCCAGTATGTTGCAGAGCCATACTAACATAATCTGTAGTGAACACGGATTCTTGAAAGAAAATGGATAGATGAGACTGTAACACAAGCCCCATCTTTAATTGTTAGATTACGATTAAATAAAGACAAGTTAAAACCGCCCATGGATGCTGCCACAAAGCCAAATCGATTTTTCTATTCATTCTGTTGTGGACTCTTAGCAAACAGCTGCTGTCCAGGTTCTGATATGAGACTCCACAAGGAACAGAGCTGTTCTGGATTTCCTCCTAAAAGCCATCTCCCTGAATTAATCAAATCCTTGGTGTTCCTAGTACTGCGAGGCTCTCTCCACTGCCTCCTAGTGGTCACAGGAGAGAACTCGTAATCAGGTGTAGCTGAGATGGGTCCATTGCTCTTTTCTCATGGTAATTCCTTCCATATCTGGCAGGAAACGCATGGTTCCTTTAGGCAGGAAAACAGAACAGAGCAGCTGCTGACTATACATCATCAAGAAGCATCACTGAACCTCTAAGAAGCTTGGTGGATTATTATTTCTTCTTTTTCTCCTCCTCCCCCTCCTCCTCCTCCTCCTCCTCCTCCCCCTTCTTCCTTCTTCTTTCTCCTCTTTCTCTTTCTGCTCCTCCTTCTTTTGTGGTTCAGGGGATCAAACGTAGGGCCTTCTGCATGCCAGGTAATGGCTGTACATATGAGCTGCATCCCCAGACCTCCCAAAGATTGTAGCCCCACGTTCCCAGTAGTGGGATCTAGCCTGTGGTGTCAGGTGGGACTGACCTCTAGTGGAGTGTCCTGCATGTCCACATGAAGCAGCTGAGACCTCAATGATGCCTCCATATCACCTGCCTTCTCCTGATCCTTTTCTCGTTTGCCCACAGCTTCCTTTTCTTCCTCACCCCTCATTCACGCTGAGCCCTTTGACTAGTCTGATTTGCTGTTTTGGTCAGTGTTCTATTGCTGTGAAGACACCATAACCATGGCAACTCTTATAAAGGGAAATGTTTAATCGGAGCTTACTTATAGTTTCAGAGGTTTAATCCATTTTCAGCAGGGTGGGGAACATAGCAACATGAGGCAGCCATGGTGCTGGACAGTAGTTGAGAGTTCTATATCCGAATCCACGGGCAGCAGGAAAAGGGAGATTCTGGGCCTGGCTTAAGCATTTGAAACCTCAAAACCCACCCTCCCAGTGACACACTTCCTCTAACAAGGCCACACCTCAAAATCCCTCCCAAGTAATACCACTCCCTGATGACAAACCATTCAAACATAGGACTCTATGAAGGTCATAGACCACACTTGCCCTCTTCTTTCCTGTCCTCCTTTTATATCTGAAGAATCCTCAGCATCCCCTAATCCCTTGTATACACAGACCATTTCTGTTACAGAAGAAGCATATGCTTGGCCTTTGGTCTCTTAACTGTTTTTTCCTGTCCTCGAGAATCCATCCCCAGTTCAGGCGTGCATCTGAGATCCTGTTGCACACAAAAGAACTACTGATTCCTGTCAGTCATGCCTGCTAAGCTCTTGGGAGTGTGTAGGGTGGTACTCCATCCTGGTTTTTTAAGTATGTGACTATGTTGTACTGAGGTTTCTTCGAGCAGATAGGCAGAAGGTTCTCCCAGCTACAAAAACTGCCACTGACTTATGTACTTACCATCTGAAAACAAAATGTAATCTCATTTTAGTTGTTGGGGGGGTGGTAAATGATCTTTAAAACAAGTAAAATAATATAATCAACATATTTAGATAAGAAAATGAAGAACTCAGTAAGCCTAGAGCAGGTTATTTACACTTGTCTGCCTAAGCAGGCAGGAACCTCAGTGCTAACTCTGGGAAACCTGTGCTTAGAATATGCATTGGCTTTCTCTCACACTTCATTTTGCTTGAAGTAGCAGTTCACTTGACCTGAGATCAGATGATGGGGAGTTGGCCTGATGCACACAGAAAAGGGAGAAATGACTCAAGTTCATTTACTTATAACCAGATGAAATGTTTGAACCGTATAGGGGTGGTAGTCACAGCATGGGCCCCAGCTTCTAATACCTCCACAGTGCTATCTCACTATGGAATTTGCTACCTGGCCTTAAGGAAACCTTCTGAGCCATGTATGCTCTGAAAGAAGCTGAAGATTGTTTGTGGAAAGAAATTAGAGGAGGGATTTGGGGGGGTGTTGTTAGTTTCCGATGCATCACTATGGCCATAGCACCAGACAAAAGCATCTTAGTGGAGGGATGTTGGTTTATTTTTGGCTCCTGGCTTCAGACACATTTCAGTGCATTGTAGCAGGGAAAGTATGATGGGAACAGGAGGCAGTGGCCATCAGACTGTGATGGACCAGAAACCAGAGCACAGACCCAAACCAGGAACAGCTATTACCTCCAAGGACCCCCTTAGTGATCGATCTGTTTCCACCAGCCAACCCTACTGTCCCAGGCTCCTCAAACTTTAAAAAAAAAAACCTTTAAAATGGTGTCCCATGCTAGGGATTGAGCGTTCAGAGCATGAGCCTGCCAGAGACATGTGAGATTCAAATCATAACATTGACTTTGGTAAGATCAGGCGCTGGTATAGCAGGGCTGAGTATGTCATGGGGAAGTCTCAGAGAACAGGGCTGTTACCTCCCAGGAGCTAAGGACTGCCCGGAAGCCCTGCCCTGCTTCCTCAAACCCTTTGTGCTCATGAGCTGTGACAACTTCCCAAAAATGAGGCAACTGTCTCCCCAGGGAAGGCTTTCATACTTCCTTGTAGGGATGACCACAGAGCCAATGTATGCCAAGATGAGGCCAATAGCATATGCTCCTGTGGTTTGTGTGCCCTTTATGGGAAGCACACAGTAGGGGTCAGGCAGATGGATGCTCTAACTTACCCTTAATTGGAACTTGCTGTAGCCATTGCTGTCCCTCTTGCGGAGGTGGGGGAATCCCATACAGTCAGCAGAGTTTCTTCCTGCCCCACAAACTCTTCCAGATGCTCACTTTTAACCCAGCTGGGGGAGGGAGGACTGCCCCTAACTGTGATAACAAGCTACCAGTATAAACCTGGTGCTAACAAGCGCCTTGCTCAGATCACTTAGCCCATGCAGTCCTCGCAAACACTCTGAGTGTGTATCATGTCCCTTGCTTGATAGATAGGAGACTGAGGAGGGGGAAGAGGCAGAGGGAACAGCACCGAACTCATTCAGTAGTGTCTCCTCATGCAGCCAGCACCATCCTAACACCCAAACCAGACAGGCATGCCGTGTGCAATCCACAACAAAATATTAGCAAATTGAACCCAACAATGCATAGAAAGCATCCACTATAATAAATGGAATTTCTTCCTACTTGTGAAGAGCTATCAGGACTTAATCCACCCCCCTCAAGTGGAGAAGCATGTGTCTAGTCATGTAGAAAACATAAAAAGTCCAGGGAGGCTGTGGGTGTTCACACTGGGGACAGACATTGGTAATAGGAAAAGGAACTGCCTGGGAACTACTCACGAGGGAGGCTGGGGAGAGAAGTGGACCTCATTTGGGAAACTGAGGTCTGATGGCAGGCCTTCAGCTTGCCTGGTCAACCCTGGCTCCAGACACTGAGATCCCACACAGAGCAGACTCAGGGATCTCTGGCCTTGCTTCTCACTTCCTACCTCTGCCCCACGTAGCCCATGTCTGTCCAGGTCTATGAGTGACTGATAGAAAGCTACTCTGCAGACATTTGGCAAAGAGACGTAGGGTCTACAAGGAGACATAACCCAGTGTCCGCAAATAAGAAGCAGAATGGTAACACTCAAGAGATAGAAATTAAGATCCGTTCCTAACAGAGCCTTAGTGGAGTCTTAGATTCTTCCTGTAATGTCCTGGTTCAGAGGCTGCATTACTCCAAAAGGCAGTAACTGCTGTTGATCTTCTCTAAAATCAAAAGATATGCTTTAAAATGAAAGTTGCAGAGGAGCACTTGCCACCCACAGCTTTTGCTGAGGACTGGTAGCTGAGGGGATCTGCGTCAGGCTAAGCTGACGGGGACTGAGGTGAAGCTGATGTGCCAACTCACGATGTTTCTAGGAACACACAAATCCCCCCAGATGCTTGACACACAGCGTTCGGAGCAGGCTGTTTGCCCTGTGTCTGCGGCCGCTATGTACACAAGTGTATTTGTCAATCTGCGTCCTGGGGATGCTGTAGGGAAGAGGCATAGTAGAACTCAGAGAGCCTCATGGAGAGGAAGTGTTAGCTGTGGGTGGAAATTCCTTGGGCTCAATATTAGAACTTTGAATTAAGTTTCACATTCATACGTTTTCTGATGTATGTTCATGCATGTTTGTGGGGGTGCTTGTATGTGATGGAGTGCAGCAGAAGTCAACCTGAGGTGTCATGCCTTGGGATGGATGTTCTCTACCCTGATTTTGAGATAGGGTGTCTCACTGGCCTTCAGCTTGACAACTGAGCCAACTCCCCAGTGAGCCCCAGGGACCCACCCATTGCAGCATGGAGATGGATGACGAATGTGCACAGGATACCTGGCTTAAAAAAAAAAAGTGGATTCTGGGGACCAAGTTCAAGTTTTCAGGCTTCATGACAAACACTTTAGTAAACTAAGCCATCTCCGAGCCCAGTAAGTTTTTTATAATTAATATTTTTGATGCTTTTTTCCAAGTCAGAAGAAACACCTTGCACCCAAAACTACCCTCCATGGAGGTTTTCTTACAGAAAAGCTAATGGTGTTTTCAAGTGCAGTCAGGAGAATACAGCAAGGTATGCAGATAAATGTTTCTACTTGGGAGGACACATATATTCATTGCATGTGGATTATGACCACATGCATTTGTTTGTCCTCAACCATTATTTGTTTACCTGGTTTCTGAAGAAACATGGTGATCACAGGCTTCAGGATCTCTGAATGTTTGGTGTTGCTCTGCTTGGAATTTCTCACTGTGTAAGAAGCCAGGCATGGAGCCTGGGCAGTGCCCATCCTGAGAAATCCAGTGAGTCTGAGCACTAGTGATGCTAATCACCGTTATTTATTCAGAACCTGCTGGGCAGTGCATCTTGCACAGCTTCTGATTTTCCTGACAATGCTGAGCATAAGTGATTCTTCTCAGTAAGACACTATGCTGCCTGACTGATTCCCCGAAGCACAAGGGCATCATCAGTAGTAGAGCCGGGGTTTGAACACAGATGTGGACTTCCCCACACCGGCTGACTGATTGTGGGGGAACCATTCTTCAGCACATCCCGAGTCCATTTGCCTGGGGTTTTATATGCTGATTTCAACAGTCATTCATTCTTAGGCCAAGTGCAGAACACCCTGCTCATAGCCACTTACACACGTTGGTGTAAGTCTTCTTTTGTGAGGTGTTCCAGCCCTTGAGACCAGGTCTGTAATTTTCCAACCCTAGGATGGCCCTTGTGGACTTGTTCAGAAAGCCTACCGAGAAGGAGCACATCGCTACATAGTGCAGCTTTTACCCCAGCAGTTTCGTACATATGGGTTATAACATGGTACACTGATACGTATCCACATAGTAAGATAATTGTCAAAGCTGAGCCATGGACTTCTCCATTTCCCCATAGCTGCCTTTTCATCTGAGAGGAGAGCTGAAGTCTCTTTTTGGAAAATTTTAAGGACACACAACCCAGCACTTTTAACTAGAGGCCCTGGTCCATACTGCAGATGCCCAGACTTGTTTATCCTACCTAACAAGTTTGTGCCCTTTGACCGATGACTTTTCCATTCCCTCCCTTCTGGCCTCTAGTAGCCATCATTCTAGTCTGTTCTTATGAATTTGATTTTTCAAATATTTGTTTTCTACATACTGGTGAGTGTTCATAATCATGCAGAATTTTCTCTCTGGTATATTCATTTAGCATAATACCCTTAGTGTTCATTTGTTTTTTTGAAGAAAAACAGTTTTCCTTTTAAAATCTGAGTGATATTTTGTGGGATAAATTACATTTCCTTTATCTGCTCATCAAGGGTTTCTACTCGTGTATAGCATTCACAGCAGTGCAGGGGTTAGAAACCCTTGGCAGACATGGCAGACCATTTGTCCTGTCCGCCCTGGAGGCTACCGGGGTACCCTTCCCATTACCCTCCCAAGAGCCAGTGGGGAGACAGTGTCATGGACACTAAGCAAAGGAGGAGCCTATGATATTGCATCCCTGGAGTTCTCAGAGGTGGGAACCTTGTGGGTACCTTTTTTTCTGCCCTTCCTGGTCACCAGCCATCCTTGCTGGCCATCTTGCTTACCTTCTGAGCACCCTGTGGGTAGCTAGTCTAGACAGAAAATCCTCTGTGGAAACAGAAATAGCAGTGCATGGGATTACTGTGCCATGGTGTGGGCAGTGAAGAAGAGGGCATGTGCCAGCCCAGGAGACACCCCCAGACAGCACAAAGCTCCTCAGTGTTGAGGTCAAAATTCAAACTCCACGTTTTTTAGTGCCTATCTGGAGGATTCTCTCATCAGCCACCATTTAATTGTGCATGTCCCAGACCTCAGGTCCATCTCTGTTCCATCTGGGACACCTGCTCCAGACCTTACTTCTTAGACTCTCTGCCAAAAGCTGCCTCAATTTCCCCTTCACTCTCCCTGCCCTAGAGGCAGTTCCTTTGGCTCTAGCTTCTCCAAGATAGACCTCCACCATTCTGCTTCCTAGTGGGACTCCAGCAACCCCTTCTTCCAACCAGCCAGGAGCAGCAGAGGCCTCCTGTTGCTAATCTTATAACTTTCCAGTTGCCTTCATCATTTCTCGTCTCCTCATTGGCTTCCTTCAAAACTCAGGTCTTGACCCACTATTACAAGCTGCCTATGAACTACGGCCTTGGCAACATCTCTAAGAACAGCCCTCAACACTCTTGGCTTCCTGAGGATGCTGAGATGAGAAGGCACTTGCTCGGGGTCATTGACCACTGAGTGGTTCCACTGAAGTTCAGTTCTGTACCTATGTGCATAGCAACGTTACATGTTCGCCTCTGTTTCCTCTCGCTCGCTTGCTGCTTCTGTTAGCTTATCTCTTTATCTTTAATAGAACCAGTAAGATCTACATTGCAGCATTGTTTTCAGGATTAGAGGTAAGTTCCCAACAGGAGCACACCTTAGGACATTTCCATCAGAGGGCCCATCTTGTTATCCAGCTTGAGGAAAAGTCATCGAACAGGGAGTGCCTCCCTATTCTCTCAGAAAGCTCTGGCTAGTTTGAAGTGGGATGTGTGGTGCCAGCGGTTTCTACACTAGCCTGATTTGGCTACTCCTAGCAAGGACGCAAAAGTTGACTCACTTTTGGGTTTGTCTGTCCTGTTTTTAGTGGTTTCTGAGATGTGATCTGAAAGCCAGGCATTGGTAGACTGTGGTCTGATTGTTTCCTGGGATGTTTAAGTGGCATGCTTTGTTGCCTCTTAAAAGGGCTCTTTGTTGCATGAAATGAATAAACAGAAAACTCTGCTAAAACTGTCTGTCCAGTGTCAAAAATATAACCAGATAAAGCTTTTCATCCTGGGTGTGATTTCAAGGTGGGAGACTTAGAACAACCTTTTCCCCCTAACTGTATGCAACATTGGTCAGAAAACCCCTAAGGTTTCCACTTGATGGAGGAGGAGATGGGGACTTCAACCAGCAAAGGGATTTAGGGTCACCTGGCATGTTGACAGACAAAAGCCTAGGACTTGCTCTCATTGCCCTGGTGGCACCTGTGTGTGAAGAGCCAAGGCCAAGACTACAAATCGAGGGAAGACAATCCCTTCATGCTTTTCCCTGGTTAAATCTCAGTAGGACATGAGAGTCAGGCGGGGCCACGGCTCCCCTATTTAAACAGTTCCGTGACTGCTTGGGTAGCAGAAGCAGATTTGGCACCCCTGTGCCATTGGGTAAAGATTTTGTCCATAAATATCGTAATTTTATTTACTAGGTTGTCTGGCACATAATAGCATGCATTATTAATAGAGTAGCTTAATACTGTCTATTAAAAAGTCATACTCTTTATATTGTAAGGTGAGAGTCTCTTTTACAATGTACTTTACAACACCACATGACAACATTCGTGCTCAGAATATCCTAGTAGGCTTCCATTGACCTCCTGTGAAAGCATAGGCCGTCTCAGGTCCTACCTTAGTCTGATATTCGGAGTGTAAGTCCATCTTGAAGTAGCTACAGTTGGCCGCGCCTGTATTGTGTCTGAAAAGCCTCTCCAAGGAGCCTGTTGGTTCTCAAACCTTTATTCTCCCCAACTGCCCAAGTTTGTCCGCTACCTCCTATGGTGAGTCACGGAGATTTCATCTGCCACCCGAGGCCTTGTGAGCACTACAACCACGGGACTGTGGTAGAGTTCTACTGTGATCCTGGCTACAGCCTCACCAGTGACTACAAGTACATCACCTGCCAGTATGGAGAGTGGTTCCCTTCCTACCAAGTCTACTGCATCAAATCAGGTGAGACTGGAGAGGGCCACACCCTTGGGGGAGGCTGGTCCTCTGAGGACAACCTTCAAGCTGTGGCCAGGCAATGTCCTAAATGGCGTCTTATCTTATTGCGTATTGGCGGCCTTTGGGAGAGCCTGCTCCAAAGCTGCCTCCGGGGAGTGAAAAAAAAAATCTGGGGATGCAACTAGGGCTAGACCTTTTCCATCTGGGGGAAAAATAAGGAAACACACACTTTCTAATGGTACCTTTCTCTTTTATTTCGTTTTGAAAAATCTCTGAAAATCTGTCTCCACACAGCTACACATCTCTGTCTACATACATCCATCTCTCCTGCACACTTCCATTCTCACACAGCCATAGACTTCTTTTACAGAGCTGTACATCTCATCTATACAGCGCTCTCACCATACAGCCACTTCTCTTTCTTCACATACATCTTTCCTGCGTACTCGCATCTCTCTCCTGCACAGCCATATATGTCTCTACCCAGTTACATGGCTTTTTTACATAGCTTCACATCTTTCTTCTGTGCACATTTCTTCTCTGCTACCCCCCTTCACTCACTACATCAATCCTCTTCACTCTCTCATTCATTCTCTCACTGCACATTTCTTCTTACATCTCTCACACTCCTCTCTCTGCACACTCAGTTATGTCCCCCTTTCAACACACACATGCCCACACACATATTCTGCACAGCTCTTTACACAACTCTCTACGTAGTTCTATACAGCCCCACTTCCCAGCCGAACTCTAGACAGTTATATGTTACATTTTCAGGGTCCTACAACCACTTATTCAGTCTGTAACCTCACAGTCTTTGCCAAGTGGGGCTCCCCATCAGAGAATTATTCATCTAATGGGTCGACCTGTTAAATACCCTTTGTCACCTGTTGTATACACCCACAGTTTCTGCTAAGGCCATTGCTACCAGCAGTTGTGAGCCTCAGGACTAGGCTATAGAAATTAACTAATATGGATATGGATGGCTGGGTTGGACTCTGCCAAGGGATTCCAGGCCTTTTTCAGAAGGTTGGGAATATTTATAAACTGAATCATGCATAGCCTTAGCATCCACGGAGTGCCAACTTCTGCAGTTTCTCACAGCCTTGGTGCCACCCACTGGCAAAGATGAGGCTCGTAGGTATGATCAGAATTATGTACATGGCTCTGGGATCTGAGCAGTGTATGATCCCACCCTTCTCTTCCATTGAGGAACACATACATATCCAAATAGGAATAATATTGTTGTGAGTAAGCACTGATCTCACATAAGTGGTGACTGTCTACAAGCTCCACAGCCTCCTGGTAATGATGTAGGATAGCGACTCAGCACGCCCAGCAGTGACCCCATAGAGCATACACCATCAACCTGCTCTTCCCTCCTGCCCACTCGCTCCAGCATTTTCCAGACCATAGCCATGGCTGCTGCCTCAGGCAGCAGTATATCTTCCAGATGTGACACTGAGTATCTGGAGGCATGGAGGTATCACATGGGCCTACAAGAGGATAGCCACTGAGTCCATGTGGATGACCACTGGGTGGAATGATGGAATGAGAATCCGTTCTGAAAGGCTCTGCTCTTGCTTCTCCAATCTGGACGACACTACAGAGAGAGAGCGATGAACAAGGAGTAGACTGTACCCTTGGCCTTCATTGACCTTGATTCATTCCATCCTTTACCCCAGAACATCGTTTTGACCCATGTCAGAACAGGTTCTTCAGAGCAGGATACCTTTCACTCTCCTCCCAAGAAGCAGTTACATTATAATTTTGGCCTGTCCTAGGTTTTTCTGCCCAGAGTGGAACATAACATGCATGTCTACAACATCACTAGTATCTACAAGTACGTCACCTACCAATATGTCTTCAACCCAGCAGGACCCATACTAGGGATAGGTTTTAGTGTTGTGTGGGTCCTAACATGATTTACAAGCTGTACTGGATGTATGGTATGTCTGTTGAGTCCCAGGAGGCATACCATGGGTACCTCATATACTAGATGACCACCCACCAAAGGAACATGGTACCTCATGCTTTGTTATCTCTCACGGCAGAGCAAACGTGGCCCAGCACCCATGAGACCCTCCTGACCACGTGGAAGATCGTGGCATTCACAGCCACCAGTGTGCTGCTGGTGTTACTGCTCGTCATCCTGGCCAGAATGTTCCAGACCAAGTTCAAGGCCCACTTCCCTCCCAGGTCAGTGTAACAGAGAGTACAAAGGAAGGCAAAGCTTAACGATCTCAGTAGACTGTCAGGTGTCCTTGACACCGTGATGGAGATAGCCTCATCCCTGCCTTCCTGGGCAGAACATTCTGGAGCAGGCACTTTGGGGGACAAGAGGACCAGCTGTGCATACCCCATCAGGAGCACCCCCCTACCATGGTCTACCTGCTGTGACCCTAAAAAATGATTTGCATATGCCTGAGGAGGTGTCAAGCTCAGGGATGTGACATGGCAGAGGTCAATGAATAGGACCGGAGCTTCAGAAAGGAGAACAGACCTATGAGTGGGAAATCAGGAGGGGCCTGGGAGGGACCTGGAGCTTCAGACAGTGGCTCTCTATCCTCCTTGGCCTCCTCAGAGGGCTCAGGTTGGTGTCTTCTCACGCCTTTGTTTTCCTGTCTTTACAGCTTGTTCCTTGTCACCCCACAGCTTTCCTTACCCCTAAGTCAATCATCCTTATGCTTAAGTTTCCCTCACCATGGTACCTAATCATCAGATTGAGAAATCTGAGGTTTATGTGCACCACCATCTGAAGAAAGGACTATGGTTGAGGTGGAGAAGGAGGCTCCTGGAATCAACTTTATTCCCTCCAACACAACCCCGTATCTCTCACCTCCCAGGAGTGTTGAGAGGGAGTGGTGGCAGCTCCCCCAAATCCCACACGCCCTAAAAGCTCCACCTTACTCACAAGTTTTCCTAAACCTCACAGCCAAAACACTATAGGTCACACCCAGCACATGCCTCACTCTCCCCAGCTATGTGTGCTGGATGTGAGGGTCACTTATATACCGTCCCAGGCCCAGAGATGTGTCAGCACCTCCCTGGTGGCATCCCCAAGCCTTTTCTGAGGTTCTAGAACCTTCCTTTCTTCTCCTCAAACCTTCTGTGTTCTATCACTGAGCAATTACAGTTTCTCAAGAAGGCCGAAGGATCACAAGAAAAAGCTAGATTATACTGCTGTGATTTATAATGTGTTAGCAGACCTTCAGATAGCCCACAAAGCTAATTTTTTATATATTCTTGGAAGAGTTTTCTAAGATATGGACCACCTGCATGTTTTTGAGATCTCAAGACTCACTTGATGCTCTTACACTGTGCTCCAGTTGTTTAGAGAAAGTTGTTAACTGCCCAAAAACAAGGTACACAAGAGCATGCCAAGGACAGGCAACTGTGTTCTCCAGGTGATACATTATCAAAGTATATGAAAGTCACACGGCATGGTTGGAGTTGTGTAGAGGTGAGTGTAGCTCAAGCATGGGCCTTTAGGGTAAGAAATGAGCAGAGGTATCTGCCTGCTCTGGTCTGGCAACATGAAAGAAAGCAATAAGGAAGTCCTGAGCGAGCTGAAAAGAATAACGGGAGACCATGAGATGGGCAGCGAGGAGTGTGCACAGCTTCTAGGTACCCTAGCAGCACCAGGCTGGAAACATACTCCTCCCTTCCTTCCTCCCTCTCTCCCTCCCTCCCTCCTTCCCTCCCTCCTTCCGTCAACCTTCTAGAAAGTGCAGGCCTAAATGGTTTCTTGCCTTCTCTGGGTAGCCTTTAAGGACTGGAACAAGAAGGTAGGTGTCATAACCTCTAAGCCTCTGGAGGATGTTTCATATAGCCATGGACTTGAGGCTATCCCTCTCATGTTAGT
The DNA here is from genome assembly GCA_004025045.1 of Sigmodon hispidus. Classification (NCBI taxonomy): domain Eukaryota; kingdom Metazoa; phylum Chordata; class Mammalia; order Rodentia; family Cricetidae; genus Sigmodon; species Sigmodon hispidus. The sequence goes on from PVIH01003852.1 coordinate 21,244, forward strand.
GAGCTACACAGGCTGATGCTGCCCCTACCTCACAAATGCCATGTCCAGACATTTCATGTGGCCTCCCAGAAGCACTCAGTGTTTTAGACATCATCACACCCAGTCACCTGCACTTCCCTGTGTTGTCTTCTGGTTTCCTCTTCCATCTCCAGTTCCAGCAGAAGGAATCAGCAGCCAAGCTCTGGGCTCTTCTGGGGCCAGGAGCAGAGCCTGGTGGACATATGGATTCAGATGTCAGTGATGCCCATCTTCTAGGGCCAGGTCCAGCACCTCTGTATGTTCACAGTGATATTGAGCACAAAGGCCGGACTGGGAGCTGTGTGTTTACTCCATGAGGAGGGAGCACCAGCAGAGATGACAAGCTGGCTTTCCTGTCACCTAAAACCCTCACAGCAACTATGCAGGTTCTGTCTGAACCACAGTGCAAAATTGGGTCTGAGGTGGCCAAGACCCCGGGTAATTAATTGAAATTACACAGTCAGAGGGGTAATTAATGGCCTGCCTTTTAAATTTTCTATAATGTTTTGTCTGTCTCTCTAAAGTTGAGTGGGATGGCTTAGTTTGTTCTGTTTTGTTTTTACAAAGAAGAAGCCTAATAAGCATGGATGGGCTGTACCCTCTGGGCACTTAGTGTCCACCCTCCCTTAGGATGGAGGGTGCTATAAGGAAAAACTCCCGCAGAACCAGGCCATGGTGCATACACATTTGCCAGGAGTAATTGAGAGAGGAGCCGTTTCTCCACACTGCCTCATTCCAGAGTAGTGCGACCCCTGACGTGTTCCCACTGTTTCTTCCACATAGGGGTCCTCCGAGGAGTTCCAGCAGTGACCCTGACTTCGTGGTAGTGGACGGAGTGCCTGTCATGCTCCCAACCTATGATGAGGCTGTGAATGGAGGCACGAGTGCCTTAGGCCCCGGGTACCTGGCCTCTGTGGGCCAGGGCTGTCCTTTACCTGTGGATGACCAGAGCCCTCCAGCATACCCCGGCTCTGGGGACACGGACACAGGCCCTGGAGAGTCAGAAACCTGTGACAGCACCTCGGGTTCTTCTGAGCTGCTCCAGAGTCTATATTCAGCCCCCATGTGCCAAGGGAGCAACCACCCTGCCCCAGACACCCCTGACACAATTTCCAGCACAGCAGGGGAGGTGGCATCCACCAGCCCAGGCATCGACATTGCAGATGGTAAGCATTTCCAGAGCTATGGCTAGCTCCCCAGGGTCAAGGCCGTGGGCCAGCTTCTTACCCAGCTATCATTGCTTTTTACTCTCTCTACGTGTAGGTTTATTGACAGACCAGTTGTAGAAAAGAATGATTAATATTTTGTGAGTAACAATCCCAGAAGAAGACATTTCATGAGACCCCAAAGGGTACCAAGCTATAGAGTTATAAGGCCAGAGAAGAGACCACACTTCAATTTTGATGCTTCCTATTATACTTGAGTTTTGTCTTCTTGTTATTTAATTGACTAGGACTTCTGAAGTTGCTGCTTGGGAATAGCATCACACACAGACAGAGGAACAATCTAGATGTATGCACCAGACCCCAGCACATCCTCCAAAGTGACTTAAAAGAAACTGGTTCTTCTATGCTGCCACGTACACTGGCACACTCTCTACTTTAGAAGGCCATCCTCACCTGTGGGGCACCACATCCCCACCTGACCCCAGAGAAATAAATACTGTGTGCATAGAAGTCACTTTACCCAATGTGAAGTGAAAGATACATCTGTCATGTGGAAGATCATAGCCAATTAAATAGTGAAATGTATCAACATAATCAGGTCTCTACTTCCCAGGGGAAGGAAGCCCAGCACAGCTCTGCAAAATCACATTGATTCCAGAGTGCAGCCATAATACACAACAAAATCAGGGCAGAAACAGGGCTTCTGGCCCCCAGAGCACCTTTCCTGTGTTCCTCCCTGCTTCTCAGCACTCAAAATTGTAACATTTTGGCTTGAGGGACTGTGTGAGCCTGTGGTGAAAGTCTAACATTATCCTTTTTATGAGCTGGATATAAAATCACAAACGGTTCTCTAGCAAATAGATGGTGTATGGAGTAGGGAAGGAAGGTACTGTTTTATTTGACCTTTAATGGATGCATGGAGTGGAACATTTTCCTTTCTTCACTGATTTCAGGGACGGGAGCAGTTTTAATGAGGCTCATAATTCCAAATCATGTCGGCTTTAGTTGTACTAAGCAAATAACCATCTCTTTTTTTCCAGAGATCCCTCTAATGGAAGAAGATCCCTAGCTGGGTGACGTTCTGGTGATTCCACTGTCCCCTTTGGGGAAAAGAGCCTTGAACCTTGGAGTGAGACCACAGGAGAACAAAGCTTGGGGAAGAAGAGGACATTTTCTACATCTGTCTACATGAGGACAGTGAGCACACCACACATCTCCTACAGGGCTGCGGGTCTGGATGTCGGCAATGGCAATGTTTTTCAATGAGACTCACAGGTCTGCCATGACCTGAAGGAAACATAGGGTGGTGGGGACTCTGTATTACCCCCATAACAGTGTCGAGTGTCTCTTGCTACAGAGCCTGAGACAGTGCCACACGCATCCTGATGAATTACATATTCTGTTGGCTTGTGCCAGCAACACTCCCTGCCCCGCTGAAAGCATGTCACACTGTGTAAATCTGCTTCTAAAATCTGCTTTGAACTGTCTAGGGACTCTAGATCTGGACAGGTCTGCCTCTGTCAGCCAGCCCAGAAGCAGATCCTTTTCTTTGCCTTTCTTAGTTAGGGACCAAGTTCCCAAGGAAAGACTCACATAATACTCAGACCATTTCTACGCCTGGACAACTGTCAAAGCTGAATGTGGTAGTTTGAATGAGAAAGGAAAGGAGAAAGAAGCCTACTCTGCTTTCTGGAAATTTCCTCATGCAGAGCACCCCCCCACACCCTACCCACCCCGTGCTCTGTGCTGCCCTCTGGCGTCTGGTGATGAGCAGTTGGTATTTGTATTGGTGGTCTGGTGGTAGATCCATGCTGTGGGATAAACCTGTGACTACACACAGTGAGAACATGTTCAGATGCATCTTGTGGTGGACCGAGTAACTTGGTAATGTTTGGTTTTGGTATTTCAGAATGACTACACTTGCATTTATCTACTCATGCCTTCCTATGTGGGTCATTGTTATCATGTTGCCCCTGACCCTAAAACTTAACCATACTTTTGTTTTCCAAAACAGAAAGTTTCTGTAAAACACATTCCGCATTCAAAGGAAATGTAAGTCAGATCTTTTGTGGCCCTCACCCTCCACCCCAGCTCTCTGTTTTGTCCTGCAAAGTCTGAAGGCTGACCTCCCAGCCCGAACCATCCTGCTCTCCTGTTTTCATGGGGCCTTTGGCCCTGCCTGCCTGCCATCCTGCATTTCTACTCTGAGGGTCTCATAGCACCCGCTGGGTGTTGTGCCTAAGAAATTGATTGGTTTTTAAAAAATCCCGGTCCAGAAGTGTCTCTTCAAATATATGTTGGTTTGTGGCACTGATTTCATTCCTCCTCTGGGTTTTAGACAAATATAAACAAAACTCTCATCCATAAAATCACTGTGCTGACAGAGCATCAAGGGCCGGGAGCTTGATCGAGTCCTGTTTTCTCTCGACACAGACTGATTAAAGATTAAAAAGAAAATGACAGTTTGAAGCGTGACTTTAATAGTGGAGTGGGGTGGGGACGGTGGGATGTGTGTGACGGTGAACATGGGTGATGGAAATAAAGTATAGGCTTGAAAGCACGCAGCTGAAGGAGACATCACATAAAAAGGGTGGGCTTTGCCCTGCCTAATGCACAGCCACCATTGCCCGGTGCCCCCAGTGGTGACCGTGATGCTGAACCCAACATTACAACTGTGTGTGATTGCACATGGCTTGAGTGACAGTCTCATGCTGTCCTTGGTGCAGCCCAGTCCATGTCATCACTTCCATTCATTCAGCGGAGTTGTGTGGTGAAGTACTGAGGAACTGGGTCTGCCCTTCGACCCCTACCAGGGAGCCAGACCATGGCTCTTCATTCCCACCTGTCTTCCCCCTATATCTATGCAGGTTGCCTGAGAGACCTCCAGTTAAGGGGCATACAGAGCTGTCTGAAGCCATCCCTGACTCTTTCCAGTAAATGTTTCAGCAGTAGGACAGCCAGCTGACTTGAAGACCAAGAACGAAGTTGCCACCAGGCCCCAGGAAGACAGCAGCAGACATCAAGGAGTTCATCTGCATTGTTCACAGACAGGCTCGTGGGAAGCTCACTGTTACTCAGCTGCAGCATCATACAAGGTCCAAACAAGTCACTTGGACCCTGCCTGCCATTGTTTAACTTTGTGTTCCCATCAGTGATTTCCACCACAGACACTATTTGTAGTATATATTCCCACTATAGTTACTTCTGACAGATTCCAATCAGGGTATGTCCCCGACATCTTTCTTTGAAATATCCCAAAGTCCCTGTGGTGTGAATGAGCATACCATCTTCCACAAACCTCCTCAGTATGGAAACGAACCTGGCTGTGGAAGACAGAGCCTGGCCGACACAGATACTCTCCTTGGGATTGGGCAGTGCCCAGCTCAGGGTTTCATCTAAGTTGCTGCACAGCAGGCCAGTTCTAGATGACTGGTTCCCCATCATGAGCACAGCACAAGTTGCCGGCATCTTCACAGTTCATTTCCATGTAGCTCTTCTTAATTGCAAGGTTGTGATTTGCCAGTGTGGATGCTCTAGGCCCTTGCCTACCTAATTACACACAGCTTAGCAGCTGGCACATGAAGAAAGCCATCTGCCTTCTGTTACTACAGAGATGGTCCCTGGCCACCAGCAAGTCCAAGATTACCAAACACAGACTCCTGGTTCACAGCCCATTAGGTCCAGAGGCTTCTCATGGTCCATGCTCCCTCTGCACAACAGGTGTTCAGATCACCTCCCACTCAGCCCCAGGCTCTAACCATTACCTCCAGAGTATTATGGAAGAGTATGGGCTTCATAGCCTGCCTCCTCTGCTATCACCTGGCTGTGAACTTGGATCAGTTACTCGACTCACTGGGCTTTTGTTTCTTCATGCAGAAATTTAGAATAGTTTCCCATGCTTTCATTGCTGAACTGTGGACAGCAACTGATGTAAGTCAAGGAATCAGACCCAGAGGACACTGGAGACATGGCAGCTGCAGGTCTGCAGGTCTGCAAGTCCCATGTGAGTTGGAGAGTGTCTGGCATACGAATCAACTCCCATGCATTCCCACATAGCTCCGATCAGCCTTTGCCCTCCAGTGTGTTTGTGGATGAGGCTTATTAGGGGCTATCCAAAGCAGAGAGGCTGAGATAAGCCACATCTGTTCCTGGAATTGTACTCCCAGGAGCCCATCCCTGGCTCCTACACACTAAGCGTTTGTGTAAACGAAAGTCTCGGTCCATGGGCAGTCAGGCCTTTGTACTTGTTCCCAGCCCAGCCCATCTCTGCAAATGGAAGGCTAGAGAACCTCAGAACCCCTCTGCCCTCACAGAGACTCTGAGGACTGACTCAGCTCCATGAGCAGCCCCGTAGATTTTCACTAACCTGCTTCCTTAATTTTATTGTCTGTTTTGAATTTAAAGCATAAAAGTTAATGCCCAGACATCTCCAGGCTGACAAAGTTGAAAGTCCTCAGGTGAAGACGCCTGACCTAGCATGCAAAACAGGGCCCCAGAGAGCATGGTGGCCTGAAATCATAAAGCTTAATGTAGAGTGCGTATGCCACTGTACATGTGGTTAACTGCCATGTTAGGCAGTGTACTACACCACACCAGGTGAGAAATCAGTCTCTGGGTGCCTGCCATTTATTATTCTAAGTGATCAAAAAGTAGACTGGCTGCCTGAAATTGAGCCTGGACCGTACTGAGAGCTTCGTGCAAGGGTTTGGAGAGGCTAGTAGTCCTAGGAGGCCTGGCCCATGGTCCTCTGAAGCTAACGGAGAAAGAAATCCAGCAGATGGAATTTGGAAATGGCTGTGCAATGGATCCCAGAGAAACAGACTGACATCTGCCTGGAGGCTGGGAGAAATATGTATAGTCCTACTATGTGCAGGCTAACTGTGCTCCCTAGTTCAGTGGGCAGTAGAATGGGGAAATAAACAGCTACAATCTAGAAGTTGAAGACATCTGCTTTTGGTGAGGGCCACTCCAGGAAGGCTGTGTCTGCTCAGGGAGTTTGTTAGCAGATTGTCTTGGAGGCGAGGAAAGCCTTTGAAAGTTTGAAATCGGGACATTACCAGGTTGAGATGGAGCAAAGTAAGCTGGGTTGAGAGCTACTTTGAAGACAATTCAATTTTGCCTTCATGGGTCACACACTCAGAATAAGGAGGACACCTCTAAGCCCCAAGTTTCCCAACTATTCAGTGGGAATTAAACATATGTTGAAGGTCCCTTTCAGCTCCAACAGAGTGGCAATCTTCTTGGTGATTTTGGTTGTCGTTTATTTTGTTTGGTTTTTGAATCAAGTGTTGCCAGCAACTGTGTCTTTTCTTCAGTCTTCAGCAACTGGCCACTCGTGTTAGTTCTCCAACTCACCCCACCCACATCAACTTCAGAATGACTTTCAGCTTAGCTCCTTCTTCCCAGAGCACATGCAGCTCAGGAGCAGCCCACCCAGTGCCCCCTCCCCCACAAAGAGGGTTTACAGTCTAAAACAGGTGCCTTTATTTTGGGCAAGCATGGGAGTCCGAGGCTAACAGCTCTGTGAAGTTCTGGCCTCCTATGGCACTTGTACAGACTCCATTGCAGTCGGTGTTGGCCAGAGCACAGATGCTGACCGTGTGGCTGTGGAGTCCATTCTAGCATAAAGACATGGAACAACTAAAATTCCCAAAGAAATCTATGGGGCTGACGGAGCCCATGGAATTTTTTGTAATTGGGTGGCATTTCTGGCCCCAAGTAGTATGCTCATCTCTTTCAAAATCTGCTTTTCCTGCCTGTCTAAGAGGGTAAGAAAGCCACATTTCTGTATGAAGCAATCTGTTAGGACTGTGGTGCAGACTTCCTGTTTATACTGTAGGTGTGTCCCAAGACCTGTACCCCTGCATTCCTTCTTTGCTTTTGTGTGTGTGTTGTGCAGGCAACTGAACCTATCCAAAGCCTCACACAAACTAAACAAGAACTCTGTCATTAAGCTGAATCTCTAGTAATCTTAGGCTGACCTTGAACTCATTCTGTAGTCCAAGCAGGCTTTGAACTTGGAATCCTCCAGCCTCAGCCTCTAGAGTCATTGGGATTAAGGCCTGGACCCTTGGGCCCAACTTTTTAATAGACATTTTAAAAGAACAGTTTTAGACTGACTTTTAAAATTGCTCCAAAAGTAAAGCCCCTTAGCTCTGGATCCCCCTACTAATACCCTACATTAGTGGAGTGTGATGGTTAGTTACTCAGCTCATATTTGGTTGAGTGCTGTCCAAACGCTGTGGCTTACATTGGTGTTGGCTCTTTGTATTTTGCCTTCTACAGATTTTCACACGTGTGTAACAGCAGGTGTCCACTGGGATCATAACACAGTCATGTCACTGTGTCACCCAAGTCTCCTCTGTGCTCAGCCTACTGTCACCTCACTCCCACCCCCACTGACAGACGTTCAATGTAGTTGGACTTTCTTTGGGCTGCCACTTCCCAAGTCATGACACCGAGACTTCTTATTAATTATGAAAGCTTGTCCTTAGCTTAGGCTTGTCCCACTGGCCCTTATAACGGAGCCCATTTATTTTCATATATGTTCTGTCACGTGACTTGTCACCTCATCTCTCTGTGCTGCTCATGTTGCTTCCTCAGCATCTGGCCAGCAACTCCACCTTCTTCCCAGAGTTCTCTCTGCCCTGAAGTCCCACCTACACGTCCTGCCTAGCTATTGACTAGTCAGCTTTTTATTGCACCGTTCACAGAAAAACATCTTCACGCAGTGTTCAGATATCCCACAACAACTTATCTTTGTTATGTCTTTAATTTTGCATTTTCCAAAAAGTCATAGAGTTGAAATCAATACTTAAGCTTTCCAGCCTGGCTTTTTTCACTTAGCCATGTACATATAAATTTCCTTCATGTCTTACAAAAGAAGAGAAGTACAGCCCAATTTTCAGACTTCAGAGTCCATTCTTACAGACTTATTGGCTCTGTGAAAATTGTGAGATGCCAGGAGTCTCTTACCATGACTCCTCCCAGACTGTCCAAAGGTTCCAGGAAAGGACACTGCACATGCTCCTTCAATACCCCAGGCTTGGCTGGAAGACACTTGTTTCTTATCTCCCTCTCGTTTGGCCTTTGATCCATCCACCTTTGTTAGGCCTCCTCTCCATAGCCTTGGCCCTCTCCTCCCTTCATACTTTAGACTTCCCTAAATCCCTCCCTGTACTCCAGTCAACATCTGTTCAATGCTTTGTCATGGAGGTTCATAATGGACGTGATGAGCCCAGGAGAGATGCAGACATGCAAAACAAGAAGCAGGGACTGTGCTAAGCATCGTGTGTCTTATGAGAATGGTGCAGAGGCCACCACCCCCACTTTGGAGGCCACCACCCCCACTTTGGAGGCCACCACCCCCACTTTGGAGCAGGGAAAGCTACCCAGAGAAGGAGGAAGCTTAGCCACTTGACACACAGGGATCATCATCGTTTGGTGGTGCACATTAGTCATCTTCCATTTGAGCTTTTTGAAACAGGGTCGGTCTCACTGCATGGCTCAGGCTGACCTTTAACCTCATACTTCTTTGCTTCTTATGCTAGGGTTGCATGTGTACACCACCTCCATTAGCTCCCTTTTCTCATACTTCGTAGCAGAACCTCAGAACTGGTTGAGGCTCTCCATCGTGGCTACATGCTAGCCATCACACTGTCATGGGGATGCAGCTCAGTGTTTCCTCAACTGTGAAACATGGAAGTTGATAGGACCAATTTCATATAGCCACTGGGAGGAGTTCAATTAGCTGATTCATTAGAACATAGTTGGTGCCAGTTCATATTTAAGAGTGTTGGCTATCATCTTTATTATAACAGACAGGCCTGTAGCATGGCTTCCCTCCCCAATTATCACACATTGCTAGCATCCACTTGCTGAATATCATCTGCTTTGCTCCCCGACAACTTGCAAGGACATACTCTGCTTGGTGAGTCATCTCTAGTTTGTACCAACTCTTCCTCTGAGGCTGCAGAATCTCATTGGGCCCTTTGAGGCATAGTTTTCAACCCACGAAAAGACAACCTGACCTGACAGCAATCCACTCAAGTATTACATCTTTACTGGTGGGCAGATGTCATGGGAAGTGTGGACAGATGATCTGTGGAAAACCATCCACAGGCTCCCCTTACAGTTCCACCATCAGGCATCAGATCAGCAGAGCACTGGTGTCAGGGAGAACGAAGCTACCCACTTTGGCTCGGTCGTATGCGCTCTCCGTTCTTTTCACTTGTTTTGTGTTCTCTTAAGGTGCTTTTCATTGTCTACTTTGGCATCTTGGGGCTCATGACCATGGGCCAATCACTGTTTCAGGACATGTCTGGCACTGAATTCTCAAGTCCACAGGTCACACGTCCACCTCCTTCACTTATTCAAACACCATCTCCTATGAGCATACACGTGCCTTGTGGGCTCCTAACAGTGATTTAGTGCTGTTTCTATTGAGGAATGGGGCACCTAGGATGGGCACTCGTTCAGGGCTGCTCTTTAGTTAAACTCACAGGCTTGAATCATCTCTGGGCTTAAGCCCAGACATCACTGTCATTTATAAAAGCACAGTCAGGCATGATAAGTGACATCTAAGCCTCTTATCTTTATCCTGTGAGACAAGAACACTAATGGCACCTCCAGAGTTTGCCAAAAGGATTAAACATGATAAAGACTACTTAGAGTCAACCCTGGTGTCACGCAAATACTCCGAAACCGGAACTGCTCTCAGCTCTGTTATAACCTGGCATCCCTTAAAGATAAAGTGGGATAAAAGTACATGGTTAGGCAATCTTGTCCTTGTGCCGACACCAGAGTGCCCTTACACAAACCTAGATCTACGTCAAGATGCACATGATTCCACTGAGAGACAAAGCAGGGCTGGATCTGTAGACAGTAATAGAACTACCATACATGGAGCCCCACCTGGGTTCTACCCCGTGCATGACATGAAAAAAAAAAAAAAAGCATGGCAGTGCACACCTGTAATCCCCAGATTGGGGAGGTGGAGTCACGTGGATGCAGGAGGACCAGAAGTTCAAGGTGATCTTCAGCCACTAGTGAGTTTGAGGGTAGCCTGAATTATAAGACCTATCACTTCAGAACACAAGGTTGTGGTGGGGGTAGGCAATAGATGTGAGAAGCTGCTGGCCAAAATATGACAGATTGTTTTACTCTAAACTCTTTCTAAGTAGAAGGACTATGCTCCAAGATAACAATAAAACTATAGTATGGTGATACATAAACACAGCTGTTCATTAGCATTATCAAGTCATAGTGTATGATACACAGCTTGGCATGTAATATTTTTAAACAATGGGCTGTTCAACGGCTTTGTCAGCATCAGCATTACCGTCAGCGTGAGTGGTGCATGGTACAAGGACATTGTAACAGCCACCATGTCACTAGATGATAAAAACCCTTAAGCCCCATCATAATCCTTTTGGAAACACTATGGGCTATGCCATGCAGCCTTGACCAGTAGGTCATTATGTGGTATATGACCATATTTCTTCTTTGTACGTAAAGAATCAATAAGTACCTCATTTTTTCTGGTCCCCTGGTGACCCTCCTCAGCTTTAAGGGCAGCAGTGTGTCCTGATGTCCTTGTTCTTCTGACTGTTAGTGAAATCAAAGGTCCTCTTAGGCTGGGTCAGCCATCTCCATAGCTCTGCCCATCCCAGGTTTAAGACCCTGACCCCCATCTTCCAGGTCAGATGGTTTCCTTGGGTCTTCACAACCCTAACCTAATGTGAGCTCGGCAAGGTCAGGAGCTCAGGAATCCCTGTCAGTTATTATCATGAAGACTGTTAACACTATGAAGCTATAAGGGGGAACTTCCAAAGCTTCCAGCTCACACCAATTCCTCTTGATCTTGAACCTGCTGAAACCTGATCCCCAAAGAGAAATGTTCAAACATGGATACCTCACCACAGTTAACCTCTAAAAGAAATCCTCTAGTGCCATAGTGCGTATTTAGTACAACACTTCTCTCCTGGAGCCTTCTGTGTGTGTGTGTGTGTGTGTGTGTGTGTGTGTGTGTGTGTGTGTCTTCCCCTACACCTGGCCAGATTTAATATTTATTAGGTATCCCAAAGGCCATTAAGTACATTTTTAAAGCTGTATCATCATAAAGCCACAATATTTTAGACAAATCATAGAAGTACTTTTTTGGCAGGACAGCCAGCCCACAAAAGCTTGGCCTTTAGCTTAAACTTGTCTCAACTAGCTCTTATAACTTAATTAACTCATTTATATTAATCTACATTTTGCATCATGGCTTTTTAAGCTTTGTTCCACTCTCTATATCCAACTCCTGGAGTTTTCTCGCACCCTCTCCCAGGGCACATGGGTATGTAGCAAGGTTCTGGCTGCTTGTTATGGCTTGGAATAGGGTATAATCTTGAGGGTAGACACCAGGAATACTGCTGCACAACTGTCAGAGCTCACTACAGTGACTACTACATACCAACAAAAATGCAGTCAACCCACATGGCAGCTTCTATGAGGCTAACCACCATAACGGTAAGGCAATGACAAGCCATGGAAGTCATGTTCTATCTGCAAACGCTACCCTGTGATGTAAAAGCACTGGTAGTTTATTCACACGACAAAGTCACAGGTAATGCCAAATTCAGCAAGCGGTAAGGATGCAAGTGGTTGGACTGTAGGCAAGTGACTTTCATCTCAGTCCATGGTACCTCAGGTTTCAGGTGATTTAAAGATTGGCTCTTAACCCTAGATTCCCAGGCATTTCCATCCCTGTAGTGGGACTATGTTCTGGTACATTGCGAGTATCTGTCCCTCCTACTAGCTTAATAAAAAGCTAATTGGCAGAAGGCAGATAGAAAGTGCAGGCAGAGCTACCAAACTAAGAAAACTCTGGGAACAGGAAGAGCAGAGATGCCAGAGAGACACCAGCAGAGATGCCAGCAGATACAGAGGAAAGAAGATAACCATGCTGCTCTGAGAAAAGGTACCAAGCTACATGGCTAAACAGATTAATGGAAATGGGTTAAGAAGGAAGAGCTAGCTAGTAATATGTCTGAGCCATAGGTCAATCAGCATGAAATTAATATAAGCCTTCGTGTGGATGTTTGAGGTTAAATGGCAGTGGGGCTGAGAGTGGGTACAAACCTCAGGGCTAGGACAGAAAGGCTGGGCCAGAAACTTCTGACTACCCACCCCAGTGGCTCCATGCCTCCTCCCCTCTCCTGTGGTGTGAAGTCAGCATTCAGAGCAGACTCAACATGGTGATACGAGCTGTTCTTGCCCCTAGAATGCTCTCTGACAATCAACTATAGTTAATTGAAAAGTAATAGACTTTTTTTTTTGAATGAGAAAACTCAGCTTTGCATCTTGCCTCTACCATCAGTAGCTTATGTAGACTTTTATTTATTCCTCAATTTCTCTGAACCTCCATGTGCTGTGGGGCTATACTCTTGCACATTATAAATATTGGTTTAATAAAATGCTGATTGGTCAGTAGGAAGTATAGACGGGGCTAGAAGACTAGGAAATGCTGGGAAGCAGAAGAACAGAGCACAGATACAAGTGGACACCAAAGAAAGAAGACAAGAATGCTGCTTTGAGGAAAGTACCAAGCCACGTGGCTAATTATGAGTGAGTTTAAGAGAAAGGATTAGCAAGTAATGTGTCTGAGCCATGGGCCAAACAGCATGTAACTAATATAAAACTCTGTGTAATTATTTGAGACTGCAAGTCTGGATCTTGGGACTAGGCCGGACCAGAAACTTTTTACTACATCCACGTATTCATGCACAAAACGCAAAGAGCAGTATTCCCATGTTGCAGGTTTGCTGTGCAGGTTAGATAAAATGAGCAAATACCAGATGCCTGATTCAGCATGGATCACATCAACGTGTTAGAAAGTGACCTTTGTCATCATTCTCAAGGAAGGCCAAGGTGAATTATATTTTCAGCAAGACACTAAGCAGTTGACAATACAATGGCATATGGTAGTTGGTCTGTGTCGGTCATATTGGTCATGTCTCCTGTCTGCTCAAAGGGGGCTATTCATGAGTTAATACACATAGAATTATCCACATGGAAATATTTTGAAGTTGTTTGATTCCAAAGCCACAGGTTCACACAAGTTTGTCTTGTGCACCTGCACAGATTTCTTATAGGCAGGGCGAGTTCTCAGCGATCAACTCGTTTTACCTACAATTTCCAGAACAAAGCCAAGGCTGTCTAACTTCCCTGTGTCTGGAGCAATTTGGTTTCCTGTAATGATTTTAAAAGCATCCTCTGATCCTCTAAGCCTTGAATATTGCTTCTGACCTTACCACTCAGTCTCCCCACCCACCCAGATGTTCTCAAGTTCCCAATGTGGACGTGGACAACCAGGTCACCTGTCATCAAGTCCAGCCCAAGCCTGTGTCAGCTATGTGCACAGCTAGTTCTAACCCGCTCTGAATTACTGGGAAGGACAATGCTCAGACAGAGCTGACTTCCTGGTGAAGAAGCCAGCCTAAGGTCTCCTGCTTTGAGGTCCCTTCTGTGCGTCTTGGACCTCCCCAACCCTTACTTTTCTCGGAATCTCTGTAAGGCAGTTTCTCTAGGTGCGGGTTAAAAGAAGAGTCCTAGGTGAGGTTATGGGAGGGGACCATGAGGCCAGTTATCAGCTCCTGTACTAAAGACTGCTCAGAGCATTTAGTTGTAATGGTTTTGTGGAATTTCCCATAAATGATGATGTGTGTATGTATGTATGTATGTATCTGTCTGCCTGTCTGTCTCTGTATGTGTGTCTCAAAACTTATATTGACACATGTATTTGTTACTTGTCCTATTACTATGACAAAATACCCTTAAGAAAGGGTTTGGTATGGCTCATAAGGAGAGAGAAGGAATACTAACAGAAGCGTGAAATGGCTGATCACGTTGTATCCAGTCAGGTGGCAGATGGAGAGGAATGTTGGCACTCAGTGCATTTTCTCCTTTTGATTCTGTATAGGACCCTACCCCATGGTGTGGTACCACCATATTCAGAGTGGGTATTCCACACTCAGTGAATCCTCTCTGTAACCACCCTCCTAGATATAATCAGAGCTATGTTTCCATGGTGATTCTCAATCTCATAAAGCTGACAGGGAAGATTAGCCAGCAGGACATTTAATCCTCAGTCTGATATGGGTCTGGAGGAGGTAGTTAGGTCTTAAGAGTGGAGTCTTATGAATGAATGTAACCCAGAAAATTCTCTCACTCTCTGACTATCACGTGAGATCACAGCAGGAAGTCATATGTTTGCAACCTAGAAAAGAACCCTCACCAGAAGCTCTGATGTTGATGCAGTGATCTGAGAGTTCCAGAAAAATAAAGCAAAACAGAAAAACAACCCAAAAAACAAGCACTTGCTGTCTATAAGCAACTGGGCAATGGCACCCTACCATAGTAGCTCAAACTGAGATACTACAAGATCCTCTCTACCACAGACATCTCAGGGGCATTCTGGGAAGCATTAGTCGGGGATAAGATCTCGAAAGCCCACAGCCATGGCCTCACCCTCAGCACGGCCCCCACTGTGTCACCTTAGCATGGTCAGAAGGCCACAGCAATCCAGCTGGACAGAGTACAGCACCACAGCTGAAGTCACACACTAGCTGCTCCACTGCAGGATCCCAAACCTGAAGTTCTATCCTTCGTCCATGGCTGAGCTCACTCACTAAGACTCCACAGACAGGACCCTGTCCAGCTCAGTCAGAGGCCACCATAACCCAGGGACATGGCTACACTGTCCTTTACCCTAGAACCATGAGCAGGCCATGTAAACACCAGGTTATTTATACATATGACTAAGCCAAGACAGCTGCTTGAGGCTGGACTATGAGCCGCTCTAAGGGAGGCCCTGTCTGCTCAGAAGATTGAACATCGAAATATAAGCTAGGGCTGCCGCAGTGCTACCACGCCAAACAGAGAGGCTGGAAAAGGCACATTTTCATGTTACCATAACCTCACTGTGACTAGCAGAAAGATGAAGTTATCTTTTAATTTTCTCTGTGGTAAATGATGGCACAGAATTATCATCCTATGAAGACGTCAAGAAGCGTACAGCCGAAGCTTCTAGGATGAAAGCATTGAGGATGAGTGGCAGCCGATGATCCATAATAATTTATAAACTGTGTTGTCAGTTTTGCTGGGGTCTTATGACTGTGTTGTTAGCACTTTGAAATGTGTAATCTGTTATGATTTCACATTCTGTATAAATATTAACTTTTGTATTAACTTTGCTCTTACCATTTTACATATTTTTTTCTTAAAATAAACCCCTCACCCCACCCCCTCACAAATATCTGAGATCACCCTCCCCAAGTCTCATGGAGAGATGGCGGAAAGGCAGATGCCTTCCAGTTCTGTTTCTTCCTCAGTCTCCACGGAATGCCTGAAATATCTCCTGGAAGCAGAGACAGAAGCAGAGACCCAAGAAAGGGGAGCAAGCGGCTTGTGCAGGGCTCCCCTTCAGAAAAGCCACATACAACAGGACACAAGTCAATGTGCCCTGGAAGTTCAGCTTGGGAAAGGGCAAGAGAGTTGTGGTGGGAGAAATGAGGAGGAGATGGAGAAGTAGAAACTGAGAGGAGCCGACCACACAACAGAGAACGGGGCTGTCAGAAGCGAGCCTCCCCATCCACCCAGGCTCACTGGCAGCCTGGTGCTAGCACCGTGGACAGAGATGCTCATTCCAGCTCTTCCTCATCCTGCACACCTGCTCTGCATTCTTCACCCTTCCCCCCAGTCCCCCTCCCACCCCAGAAGCTCCAATATGTATGACTCATGCTGGCTGCTGGCTGGTCAGGGAGCTTGGTTCCCTGCCAAGTTGCTCAGCCCTTTCTTTGCCTCTTCAGCAAGGCAGAGCTGCTTCTCTGAATGCTGATGGCTGCCAGAAAGAGCAGCTAGCCTTTCCACAGGGTGCCCTGAGAAGGTCACATAGAGTCCAGCCTGCCTGTCTTCTACTGATTAACCTTCTCCGTGACCTCACAGGATAGTGAAGTCAAGCGCTTCTGAAGGGCCTGTGGCTGAGAATGACCCAGAGAGGCTTGAAGATGGCTCCCACACAGGCTCAGAACCTCATTTTTCCTATCTGTATAGTGAGACATGAACAGAAGACTCCCAAAGTCCCCTCTGGCTCTGACATTCCCTGCTGTCCCTTTATTCAATATTTGCAGAGGACCTCGTCTGGAGCCCAGAGGATGACATCACCGGAAGAGATGAAGAAAGGTTTCTGAGCCTTGGGAGGTCTCCATGTTACTAGATCAGTCTGTGAGGTCTGGGAACTGAGTAAGACAGTGGGAAACCTGAGAAGTAAACTTAGAGAAAGTGTCACACACTGGCACAGCAAACCCAGCACCCCATCCTAGCTTAATCAGAAGGCCAGGCATGAGGAGACTGGTGGAGTTACACTGTGTCCTTCTATGGCCCAAGGCCATAGCAATGCAGGTTGACATCAAGAGCTAACTGGCCTCAGAGGCCTCTGGCTGAAGAATCATTGCAAACAGACTGACTAGATAAGACATGGGCCAGCAGTGACAGCCAGTATGACTGGACACGTGTCCACTAGGGTGCCAGCCCCTGAGCCTACTGTGGCTGCTTCCCCAAGAGTGAAGCCTCCTAGCAGATTACAGCCTTACATACTGCCTCACCCCACTCTCCGCTCAGGGCCTTGGTCACCATCATGGAATGTGGCCTGTCTCCTCCACACAGCAGCCACCTGTCCCCCAAGTCAGGTCCATTTATTTCCATTCCCTCTCTTAGCTAAGCTTTACTAATCTTGGGTCTTCAAATGCCCCCTCCCTTGGGACTCCCCAAACAATATACATATTCTCCCTCAGGCTAGGACCCTCTGGCCTTCTCCTTTGCTGATACATCTGCTCAGGCTTTACTTTTCAGTTCAAGCATCAGAAATTGGTCCTCTTGAATCTGCTTAAAATGACATGGCCATGATGGAAAACAGAACCGTGGCTCCTCAAAACAAACAGCATAAGATCAGCAACCCCAATACTAGGCACAACTCCAGCGGACCTGAACCTCAAAGAGATATTTGCACAACTGTATTCACCGCTGCACAACTCACAACAGCTACAAATTGAAGCCCCCAGGTACCTATCTATAGATGAGTAACAAAGTATACACCTAATAGAATATTATCTAGCTGTGGAAAGGAAGAGCAGTGTGGTGCCTGCTACAGTATAGTTAAACCTGAAAGGCATTGAGCTAAGTGAAATAAGCGTATGAGAGAAAAGCAAGCATTGCTCCAAGTACCCAGATACTGGAGTAGTCAATGCATACAGACAGCAGTTGCCAGACATGGGGATAAGGTGGTTAGAGAGTTAGAGTTTAATGTGATGGTTTGGGTTCTGCAAGATGAAGAGCATGCTAGAGCGGATGGTGTTGAGGCATTGGACACTACCAGACTCTGAGACTGAAAATAGCTGTGATAGTAAGCTGAGGTTAATTATACAAATGTTACCGCAATTTAAAAGTACTTCCATAACAATTAAATATCAGCCTATACAAATCACACCTACTGCTACTGTCCCTGATACTGCTGACTTAAATTGAGTCTCTACCTGTGGATGCCATATAGCATCGGTGAAATGAGAGAGCTTATAGTAGGAGTCCTCAGTGTCCCCCAAGGCCTTGTGTTAAAGGCTTTGTCACTAGGTCATGGTACTATTAGAAGGGGGCAGAACTTTTGGAGAGGAGGATTCTGGTGGGAGGAAGTTAGGTCATTGGGAATGTGCCCTTGGAGGAAATGATGGAAAATTTTGTTTTCTTTCTCTTTTTTCCTTCCTTGATATCATTATAGTCCTCCTCTGCCACAGGCTCCCAACATGATATACAGCATCACCACAGGCCCAAATAGGCCGAAAGAGACTAACTCTGAAACCATGCACTTAAATAAATTTTTCCTCATTGTAAGTTGATTTCTTTCAGGTATCTTGTCTTGGTGATAAAAAGTTGTTGCTCACATGAGCAAAAAGCCTGACTCTCCACAGGTCTAGATAAAAGGGTGTAGATTATGTACATTTCCTGAGCCCTTCTTTCAAGTTGATAACAAAAGAGGCAAAGAGGAGACAAAAATGTAGACCAGTCTCAGGTCTTTACACCTCTCTGCAGGTCAGACAGGAAGCTCGGGCCATGTTTCCACATTCCTCTTTTGTAACAGCTTGCTGTGTGTTCTGTGGTGATATGCTACATATTTAATAAAACCTGGAATATCAAGAGATCAACACACAGTCAAAAACTAGGCAGACATAGCTCAAGAATTTCTTGATCCTTGAATACATGGCCAAAAATCTAGGCTTCGATGGCACATCCCTTTAATCCCAGCACAGGGAAAGCCGGGAGTGGTGACCTAATCCCATAATTCCAGAGACAGAGAACTTTCTGTGTTTCTGTGAGTACAAGGCTGACTACCAAATAGAGTAGTTCCTGCCTTTAATCATAACCTCCATGGGATACAGCTGGCAAGAAGGGTATTTAAGGCGGCAGAACTGTGGTGTTTCTCTCTCTGATATTTCAGCCTTTCCCTGATATCTGGCTCTGAGTCTCTTTCATTAGAACTGAAATTTATGCAACAGTGTTCTCAGACCCAACACCCAATAGCCACCATTTTTCATGTCTGTCAGGAGCCAATAGAGTGGCTATACATGGGTATAAGTTATGCAGGCCTTGGATTCCTGGGTGTAGCTTCTCCAATCGAGGAAGAGTGAGTATATACCCTTTCTGGGGAAGACAAACTGGTGGGAATTCTCAACAGTTCCATAACACCCTTCAGGACAGTTTATACAAATGTTTGTTATTTGTAGCACATTCCCAGACACACGTGGTTATACATTTATTTGTATAAAATGGACAGTATGAGTGAAAACATGGTGAAAGTCGAATCTGGCACTGCCTCCCAGTAGCTTCTAGTCCGAAGCTGGAGAGGATATGGCACGACAGTGGCATTGAGTGCGGCAAAGCCTCACAGGAAAATGTTGGTCCTGAGGAGTCTATAATCAGACTCTATAACAGAAAACCTGCCTGTCAGCCTCTGGGCATCCACCGTGGCTGAAGGGTAAGGAATGATGAGTCACGTGAGGCTAACTTTGTGCCTCACAGAACATACTCATGGGACCACACTGATGACTAGTTGTATTATGACTTTCCCAGACTCCTTAGCAGACCCAACTCTTAGATGCCAGCTCTGACTATGCAGTCCTGAGCTTTTCACTTACAACCTCCGGGAGCCTGGTGTCTGAGTTTCCAAGTCTTACTCCTCACTGACAAGCAGAGTCTGAAGCAGGAAAATGTTGAATTTGGAGAAGAGGCCAAGAAATGAGAATGTGGGAGGGGGGGGTTGGGAAGAGCCAGCAGAGCATTGGGGGGGGGGGTGCGGCATGCAGATTTCTTCTTGGCATATAGTCGCCTCTGGGATCCTAGGGACTCACACCTTCTGGCCCCTCAGATGTTTAGGAAAAAATGAGAACTTCAACATCCTTTCCTCTGGTGACAGAGAGTAGTACTTACTGTCAGATGCTGTTCCCACTGGTCAAGAGTCTCCCTGGGGTTGGTCACACCCTTGGCTCCTTCAGGCTGCCCATGTATGAGTGCCAGGGAGACTCCTTGGGAGATGAGTGCCCTTGTAGAAAGAAGGTGGACAGGCAATAGTACATGTGTTCTCACCTGTGGCTAGAGAACAATCGGACCATCCAGGTGGTATGAGGTGCTGACTGAGGGTTCTGACACACATGTCAATCAATCTTTTATTGCTAGCACATGGTTCCAGCCTAGAGGAAATACTCAATGATAACTGCCACATTAGTAGGGATAAATACACAAATCTACTTACCATATGTCCAGCACTGTCACAGGAATTAATCAGTCCTATAAAAGGATCCTGATAAGTTGTAATCATATTTAGAAATATTATATATTTCTAAATAAAAACTGATTTAAAAAAAGAGGACATGAATTTGACAAAAAACAAGGGTAGTTATATGATAAGGTTTTGAGAGAGGAAAGGGGAAATGATGCATTTATATTATAGTTTCAAAAACTAACAGAAATGTTTTAAAGGCTCTTACTAAATTTTAAAGTCCAGGATGCAGAGGCAGAAGCAGTCACACTAGAGAAGAGCAAAGCCCCACAGCTATCCACAAACTTTCCAACTGTCATGCAAAGTAGTTGGAAGAAGACAGCATATATCCCAAACCTGCTCATTCTTTCCCAAGCCACCCATGACAGGGATAGCCAAGATGTCACAGAGCGCTAAAAAGAACTTTCAGGACTCTGGAATCAGTTAGATCTGACTGAATTTGAACTTCAGCTTTGCCCCTCACTGGTTGTGTGACCTTCGATGAGTCACTTCACCTCTTTGAGCATCATTTCCCTCATTTGCAAAATGCAGAGCAGATACATTAGTCCCAATGGGCAAATACTGGCAGAAACCCAAGAGCTTATTGAGACAATGATAATGTATACATCCATGTAAGGAGACACAAGCTGCCTTTCACAGCCAAGGGCTTTGCATACAGGGATTCAGCTGTAGATAGAAAACATCCAGAAAAAAATTGCTAGTAATTGCTGTGTAATGGATATGCACAGACTTCTTGTCATTTCTCCAAACCAATATAATGGGAAAACTCTTCATAGTCCATTCATACCACACTGGGTGCTGTCAGTTATTCAGAAATGACTTAAAGCATACAGGGGGGTTACAGAGGCAATATGCAAATGCTACTAAAATTTATAGTGAGACTGGAGTATCTACAGACTTTGATTCTTGCAGAGTATTCTGGAACCAATGCCCCTCAGATACTGTGATGGTGAATCTTGTTTTTCAAGTCTATGGGATTTAGAGTCACCATGGAAACAAACCTCTAGGCATGTCTATGAGGGATTTTCTAGAATAGGCTAATTGGTATGGGACAATTCACTCTAAATATAGGTGGCATCATTCCATGAGCTTCGGTCCCCTATTCAATCTTTTTAAGGGAGGCACTTCTCATCTTCCTCACTGAAGAACAGTGTTAGCAGTGGCCTCAGGGTCTTGCCTCCATTACCTTTTCATATGATGGGGGCAAAATGCTCCCTCCTGTCTTGGCTTCTTATCCTGTTGCTGTGATAAAAAATAGAGTGACAAGAGCAATTTATGGGAGAACAGTATTTTTCTGGATGACAGTTCCAGAAGGAATAGTTCATTGTGGTGAAGAAGACATGGCAGAGTCGGGTAAGCACAGTAACAAGAGTAGGTAGGCTAGTCACATTGCACTTCCGCCCTGAAAGCAGGCAAATGATAAATGATAACTTGAAGCTAGGCTATAAGACTTCAAGTCCTGCCCTGACATGACCATTTCTTCCAGGGAGATTACACCTCCTAAAGGTTCCACAACTTCCCCAAACAGCATCACAAGCTGAGGAATATGTATTCAAACATGTAAGCCCTCCAGGAATATTTTACATTCAAATACCACCTTCCTTTCTTACAGTTTTTAAAGGTATTTTGTAGCAATAAGAAGCCAAGTGACTATAGAGATACTGAGAAAAGATGACTGCACACAGCAAGTGTAGAAGTAGGAAGACCCAACGACTGTACAGGCGATGGAATTTCCCCAACATGGATGACTCTTGCAGAGATCACACTCGGTAGAGGAAGCCTTCATCTGCAGGCTACATCGTATAGGGTTCTCTCTCTGCAAAGCTCTGAACAAACAAATCTAGCGTAGAATAGAAAATAATCATTGTAGCAGTTACCTCTGGATGGTTGGAGCAGGAGTTGAGTAAATAAGGTCATGAGAAGGCTTTGCAGATAGGAGTTCAAATTGTGCAACTGTTTGTTCTTTTAAAACTCAATAACTGTGCTCTTAAGATGTGAACATTGCCCAGTATGTACACTTCACTCAAAAGACAAATCTACTCTACTATTGAATCCTAGCTAATGACTGCATGCACAATTGAGAGAACGTGTACTGGTTTATAATTTACCCTGAGATATGTTTAAAAGTGAGGTGGATTAGTGGATGGATCAGAGGGATGGCTATGTAGATGGGTAGATAACTGACAAAGTAAATGTAGTAAAAGGTCAGTTGTAGAATCCAGGTGGTGAGATTGTGGGACAGGGCATTTCATGGGGTCATCTTGATGTGTCTGAAAGCTGATCACTCCCAGAGCTCTAGAGAGGTGCCAGATCCTGTTGCCAGTCAGGGTAGGTTCTCCTAACACGGGAAAAAGGGAAAAGACACCTCTCAGAAACATCACCTTGGACCTTCACACAGAGGCATGCTCTCCAGTGTCGAAACGTTGTGAGCTTGGGCTTGGTGCATCCCCTGGGCTTCCTACAAATTACAGTCAGTGCTGAGCGAGGTCCATTCTAGTTCATGCAACACTACTGGGCAAAGTAAAGGCGCCAGCCCCACCTCCCATTACCATCACCTGAAGCCCAGCTTCAAGTCACAGAATACAGCTGGGCAAGCAGGCCTAAGCTGGACATCATCTGGGCATGAGGCTTCAGCCAACTCCATGCACAAATCCTTGCCATTTCACACAGTTTTTCTTACTGCCTGTAATTGTTGTTTTCTTGTCCCAGAGCCCTTGGTTCCTTAAGGTAAGAAAACACAAAGTCACCAAGTATGCTAAGGACACAGTCTCTTTGTATATAAAGTTATTTTTTGAGAATATGAATGCTTCTCAGTTGTTTGTCTTCCTAGCATGCAAGAAGACCTAGGTTTGATTCTCAACTTTGCATACACATGGGAGCATGTGCCTATAGTCTCAGCACTTGGGAGACAGAGACCAGAAGAATGGAAGTTCAAGGCCATCCTCAACTACGTAGTGAGTTCAAAGCCAGCCTGGACTGCATGAGACCTTTTCTCAGAATAAATGAAATAAAACAAAATAATAAAAGCATTGAGGGGTTAACTCAATCTCACTTGGTAAATTTTTACTAGTTCACCCAAAGTTCAAGTTCCCAGGCTAGGCTTTCCCTCTTCTCAAGGTTGGACATTCCAGTTGAGCCAGGAAACAGAGAAAGGTCAGCTACCCCAAACCCTAAGTTTCGCTGTCATCAAGCTTGGCTGTCTGTATTCTCTAGTGGCTGGGCTGGGCCTCTGCTCATATACTCATTACTGTGTAGCTCACCTCATCTGCACATTGCTAATCCATGTCCCTTTGTCATTTTCTCACTGTGTTTGTCTTTTAAAAACACATTAATTTATAGAGACTCTTTCAATGATTTAAGAAATATCCACCCACTTATTTGTTATATACTAGAAAATCTATTTTTGCCTCTATTGCTTGCCCATTAATATTACTGATGGATTTTTTTCCATGATATATGAAATGTTTAGTTTTCACTTAGTCAATATGTAGCTATCATTTCTTTTTCCAGTGCCAGGGAATGAACCCAGAGCTTTGTAAGTGCTGAGTAAATGCTCTATCCCAGGGCTATACCTCCATGTCTACCCTGTCTTTATGGTTTGTGATACTCCTACGAAAAAGTGGTCTCCTGTTCCAAAGCTATATAAAATAAGTTGCTAAATCCTATTTTACGATGTAAATGTTCTATTGACAAGTAAATATCTAGTGAAAGTAGAATTTGTTTTCATACATGGTTATGGCACAGTTGTCTTATTTTGAAAGATATTTTTATCTTAGTTTCCAATGTTTTTGCTAGTCAATGCATTGTCCTGTCTTATCGTATTAGTTAAAACCTCCAAAGCAGTGTTGACCAGCAATTGTGACAACCCCCTCTATCGCCTTGTATTAGTAGAAGGAGATGTAGACCTTTGTTTGCTTGTTTTGTTATGTTGCATTGGGACATCTCATGTAGCCTTCCAGGCTGGCTTCACACTCAGTAAGTAATTGACAATGACCTCAACCCCCTGATCTTCTCCCTCCCAAGGGCTAGGGTTACAGGTATATGCTACCACACAGGCTTGTTTTTCTTAAGTGAATCACCTCTATAATGTTTGAGCAGTTACTACTTACATCAGTGTCTTACTGGAAAGATGTATCTATCATATACACAAAAAGCCTACCTCGCTATGCCCTTTAGTAACAAAACTCTCATTCACATGGGGTGCTGTCAATCTTGACAGTGTATCTCTCTCTAATCTGTACTATCCCTTTGCTCTGAATAAACTTTTCCTGCTACTTTTGCAAGTCTGAGTCCTTGTTTTCAGTTCTTTGCATAAGAGACCAAGAACCTGGGAACATCCAGCCAAGATCCTGACTTGGTGGTTGGTCCAGGTAGCTGATTGGTCCTGGTGTCTGGTTGGTCCTGATAGCTGGTTGGTCCCCATAGTTGGTTGATCTAGGAAGTTTGACTCCAGATTTTAATGTCTTCTGGAGTTATCTTTCATCTGTACTTTCATTCCATGATTCTCTGGAAAGTTTGAAATTTTCAATTATTTCATCCCATATTAAACTTTAAATTACTTTATCTCATCTTTGAAAGCAGGAATCTACAGTGTCATTAAAATTTTATTTTAATGTCTTAAATTTATATATTAGTTTTTGAAGGACTGTCATTTTTATGATATTAAGTCTTTCCACATAAAAATATGGCTTGTACATCTCCATTAGTTGAGAGATTTTTTATGTCCCCTAATACACTTTTATCATTTTATTGGTATAAATAGCATGCATTTCATTGTTAAATATAACCTTTGAAATTTTATACTGTTTGTTTCTATTATAAATGGACTATTTTTCCCACTTTCTTTCCCAAAGGTTTATTACTTCCATCAATCAAAGTTCTGTATTTATATATTTATCTGTGACACTAAATTCTTACACTAATTTTAATATTATTTTATTAAAAACTCTTGGATTGCCCAGACACCTGTAAATATGTTTTTATCTTCTTTGCAATCAATTCATTTTTCTGTCTTACAGTATCATTTAAATTCTCCAGAGCTATGTTAATCAGTAGTGGTGACAAGGGCGTTTTTCTAGAATTAATACAAGTAACTTGAGATTTTTTTCTATTTTATAAAAAGTTTGTTGTTGGTTTTTAATAACTATGTTTTGGGGATTCTTTGGCCTCTAAAGGGTTTCTGTTGATTCATGCCAAACCATGTATTAGAGAAAGAACTACATGTGCTTTTCAGATGTATGGAAGAACAATCAAATGTCTCAGAAACTGGCTATGCAAACGGAGGCAAGAAACTCATAAAGTTTTGTGACTAGACAGCTTATAACAATTAAAAACAGAATCATTCTCTATCTGCTCATAGAAAGAACCACACAGCTAAGCTGTACAGTCCATCCTCCATGTCATACTCAGCTGACCACAGATAAAAGGTCAGGGGTCAATTCAAGGAAGTAAGCCAGTTACAGTCAGAGAAGGAGGAGCGTGGGCGAGGTGGAAATATCAAAGAGAGAGGGAGAAGGGGATGGGAAGCAGGGGGGGGAGGAGAGGGCAAACAGCACTGGAAGAGGTGAGGAGGGCTAGCATCCATGGCAAGTGCTAGTGGTTAGAATGAAGAGTTCCATCAAGGGTCAAGCATAACTCTACAAGAGCTGGGACAGGGTTTGAAGTGGTCTTTTTTCAGTTGGTGCTTCATACCTTTCCCAGTTCATTCTTCAAAGATCCAATCAGCTCTTACACACCTTTACCTGTATGGATTTTTAACAGAAACTTGACCACAAAGCTCAACTACAAAGCCCTCCAGCCCTAGCTTGGCACCAGCCAGCCTACGACAAGCCATAGCTTCGCTCCAGGCTTGCTTTGGCTTTGATCTCTGCTAAGGTATGGTCTTGTCACGGACCTAGTGTTTTGAGATTAGTATCTCACCCTGTAGTCCCTGCAGTGCAGCTGCTAGTCTATTTGTTTTGCTGACTGTCTCCAGAAACAAATCTATGCAGGGCAGAGATCTGCATAAAGAGCCAGCAGCCCCAATGTCCTAGCAGAGGGTTAGGTGCATTGGTATTCGTGGCACAGAATAAGAGGCTGACTTTAAGATGCGATTTGCATTTCTTCTTGCAGAACTGTTTATCTGGGGATCTTAGAGTTCTCTGTACGTGGGGAGCTCTCATTTAGCCTTATATAAATGGACTCTGGCTGAACCCATAAATGGAAGGCTTCTGAAAGTGGACAGCGTGTTCCCTGGAATAGCTTTCCATAATTCTGTAACAACTGGCTCCTGGCCTGAAGGAAAAGCCGACATTAACACCAGGCCTTTCTCTGCAAGAGAGATCTGGAAGAGATGGCTTGATTTGCAGTCTTGGAGATTTGAAAGAAGTTCCTATTCCTAGACTAGACCAGCAAAAGACGGTGTTGCTCAGGGGATTCTCCTTAAGTTACAAAACACCTTCATGGTAGGGAAAAAATAAGGTAGATATTTAAATGAGCAGCAGAAGAGGCAGAGTAAGAAGACACGCAGCTCTGCTATAGTTTTGATTAAAACATCCCCCAGGGGCTCACGTTAAAGACAGGCTCCCAGGTTGGCACTGCTGGGAATTTTAAGTTGAGCTTAGTGGGAAGCCTTTAGGTCATGTCTTTGAACAGGTATTGGGGCCCTAGACCCTGTTCAATCCTCAGCCATGAGGTACATGACCATGTATCCCCACCACCATGTACTATTCTACCACAGACCCCAAGTTAGTGGGGCAAAGAAATCTCTGAAATTGTGAGCAAGAAGCTTTTCTTTTCTTCTTTCTCTATTTTCTAAAAAATATTTATTTATTGCATGTAGAGTGCTCTGCCTGCATGTTTGCCTGCACACCAGAAGAGGGCACTAGATCTTATTACAATGGTTGTGAGACACCATGTGGTTGCTGGGAATTGAACTCAGGTCCTCTGGAAGAGCAGCCAGGGCTCTTAACCTCTGAGCTATCTCTCAAGGCAGTCATGTTGGATATTTAGTATAGTGATGGAAGTCAACTTGTCTAGCCTTCAGACTCATCTGAAGGCAAAGGCTGAATTCAATTGGATCAGACTGAGAGAGATGTCCTGGGAGCAGGCCGTGTCTTCTCCATGGGGATGCTGTGGCCCTGGGTGAGAAAAGTTGAGAAAATTAACGTCAGTTAATTCTCACAATACTATTTGTCAAATTCAATGGAGTGCTCTCACACTCAAAGCTTCACCTCATTTTATTATGGACATGTGGCAAAGCCACTGCAGGACTGAAAGAGAAGCTTCAGTGTGGGTGTGGGTGATAGAACATATGTATGTACCTCCATATATGTATGGTCATAATGCTTTTGAACCAGATATGCTCAGGATACTCAATTCTATACAGACTTGTTTCATTCAGAGACAGTGTATTCGTGCCCTTGAGAGACACTGCATAGGTGTCTCTCAGTGTCTCATGATCATTTTTATATCACCAGCCAGATTACAAAGCCAGGAATAATGTCTGGGTTCAGCCTCACTGGAAGCGAGTTTGCTGTTGAGCTTCATTAGTGCTACTTAAGCTTGAAAGGGCTTGACATTTCTTCAGGGGAGTTCCTGTAGCTGGAGACACTACTGTAGAGTAGAAAAGCCAGAGGCAGGAGGATGATTAAACTCCAAAAGAAGCTAGGATGGAGGAAACAGACACCAATAAAGTTAGGAAAGGAACCAGCCCCCCCTCCACATATAAGCACAACCCCTCCCTCCCCCCACCTCTCTGTGTAGTTGCATGTGCACGTATGTGTGAATGTTTATGGAGGTCATAGGTCAGCCTCAAGTGTGTTTCTTCAGAAGTTGTCTATATACCTTGGCTTTTGAGACACTATCTCTCACGGGGACCTGGGACTCCAGGTTCAGGCTAGCTGCCTAGTGAGCACCATGGATCGACCTGTCTCTGCCTCTTCAGCAACAGGATGGCCAGTACACACCATTAGGTCCAGTTTCTTATGTGGATGCTAGGGACTGAATTCAGGTTCTTATGCTCGTGCATCAAGCCAGAGACACCACCCCAGACACCCTTGACTGATTTGAGAGGAGGTGTTCTAACCCCTTAGGCAAACCTCCCTACCCTAGACATCACCAGACAGCATTTGTCCACTCGGGGGTACAGTTTTGGGTGAGTGGATTTGCTGGTCTGGACTTCCTGAGGCAGCTCTGTAAGAAGCTCCCAGGCTCCCATGAGGAAGTGCTGCTCTTCTGGGCCTGGTATAGCCTCCGGTATAGCCACTGTGCCATTTCCTTCAGTCACTCTTCCATTCTTGGACAAGGGAACATGAAGTGTTAAAGTTGAGGACCTTTTTCCTACAAAATTGCTTTGTAATGATGCTCAGAAATGAAAGGAGAGCTAGACTGTGGGGCTGTGCAAATCTTTATACAGAGAGAGAAAGAAAGAGGGGGGGTTGATTTGGTTAGACAATACAATAGAGGAAGAGCGAGACACAGAGGCCATTCACAAAGGCCTCCCCCTTTCCCACCCTCCCCCAGGGCTCTAGACTCCTTCCAGGGGTGTCTGTTTACCTGGTTGTCCTAAACCTGAGCCTCCAGCTCATCACCTGCATAGCGCCTCCTGACACCTCAGTTTCTCTGCTCCTCATTTAATTTTGCAGCCAGTCACGGCTCTGTGATTCTAAGGCAGAGGGAGGAGAGGGTTATTTATAAAGCCTCAGCTGCCTTTCTAGCCACATACGCTCTGCTCCAGTCTCCTCCCTGACTCAAGGCTCTCAGCCATCTCACCATTGACTCAGAGTCAGAGTAGATGGAGATTTTTTCCTGGTCCATGGGGCAGTCAGAAGCCCAAGACTGGCTGTGAGGTTACATACTCTCTTCTCTAGATTAAAAACAGGATTAAAGAAATATTCATCTGTCCAGGGTGAGAACTCACAGCAAATATCAGCTTCTTGGGACTGTGCTGGCTTCTGGGGAAATGCTCATTATTGGAAGAGTCAAGGAGGCTACGTTCCCACCCTCCTGTACACAGTACCTTCCATTTTTGCTCATGGCCTTTTTGTAACACAATGAAATCCTTCTTTGGGGAATCAGGGTCCTGACTGTGCCGGGCACATTAGTTTGGCTGCCATTCTATTTTTGCTTCTTTCTCTTCTATTCTTGGTCTTCCTTGAGAAGATTTAGCAATGTCCAAAAGCTTGTGCATCTGTTTTCTTCTCTGCTTCCCATTCTTGTCATCCCCACCCCACCCCAGGCAGTTCTAGAGGCTCTTGGGTCAGATGCTAGCTTTGCATTTGGTGTGTTGTGACCTTGGATACTTACCTCACCTTTCTCTCTCCATGGCTTGATGAGTCAGGGGTTGAGACAATGCGTGCATAAAGTCCTACCTGGCTCTGTCTGCTCCCTAAGCCTGCAGTTATCATTGTAACTTTGGAAAGCAAGCTTCCAATGGCAAAGAAAGACCCACATATGTATAAAGGATCCCTGGAATTTTGTGTGGCCCCAGAGGACTCAGGATGTGTACTACAGGAACATATGTGATAAATGCTGACCTGAAAAGGCCTTATCTCTGGCCTTTGGAAGCTGATAGGTGGACAGCAGAACAAGACTGGGGGGCAGACTGACTAGAATGAAGACCGTCTTTATCTATGGGACCATACTCCCCCCTTTTCCCAAGCCTCTTTCTCCACCCCTAAATTAAGGTAATTTCAAGAGAGTTATATTTTAGTGAGATTAAGGGAACAGAAACCCTCAACATGTAGAGCTGCCTGGCTTTAAAGCAGCCCTCAGAGGTTTGAGCTGTCTCTATTGTAGGAGCCACACACTCACTGTGTGATGCAAACTGCTTTGAGCAGGTGGCAAATTTCTGCATGCAAAGGGCAAAAGAGCAGGGCATGGCTCATCCTTAAAAAACTCACAAATGGGGCTAGAGAGATGGCTCAGCAGTTAAGAGCACCGTCTGCTCTTCCAGAGGACCCGGGTTCAATTCCCAGCACCCACATGGCAGCTAACAACTGTCTGTAGTTCCAGTTCCAGGCAAACACCCAGGCAAACAAATAAATAAATAATAAATAAATAAAGTTTAAAAAAAAAAAACTCACAAAGACGCCCAAGGTGCTCTCATATGAATGATCTTACCTAAGAACAGTGGTTCTCAACCCATGGGTTGAGACCCCTTTCGGGGTTGAGCAAGTCTTTTACAGAGGTTGCATAAAACGATCTTACATATCAGATATTTACATTATGATTCATACCAGCAAAATTAGTTATGAAGTAGCGTTAAAATAATTCTATGGATGAGAGTCACCACACATGAGAAAATACATTAAAGGGTGACAGCATTAGAAAGGTTGAGAAGCATTCCCACAGAAGGTACCAGCCACGACCTTGAGCGAACACAGCAATGCTGTCCCCTTTAGAGGGATAAGGAAGGTTTTCTTAGCCCATCAGGCTGCTGTAAGAAAATATCACTACCAAGAGCTGTCATTTATTTCTCACAGTTTTAAAGGCCACAAGTTCAGAGTCAGGGCCCCAGCAGATCCAGGCTCTCTGGTGAGGGTCCACTGTCTCCTAGCTGGCATCTTCACACTCTAACTTTACACAGTGAATGAGACAAAGGAGCTATCCAGTTCTTTTGCATAAAGGATGTGATCTCATTCAAAACCATTTTGCCTTGTAATCTAATCAGCTTCCTTTCCTGAAACCATCACAGAGGAGTTCACGTTTTAACACACAAATCTGAAGAAACTTGTCTAATCTAATCTATAGCAGGGAGGCTCAAGATCAGGTATGTTGAGAGGCACCCCTCATGTACCTCTGCAGAAATGGGGGTGCCCTCAGAGGAGTGGATACATCATAGGAGACAGAAGACTCTTGTTATGTCAGGGAAGAAACCTAGTGGTCAAGAACAAAGTTTTTTGGTTTTTTTTTTTTTTTTTGGTTTTTTGTTTTGTTTTTGATTTATTTATTCATTATTAAGTATACAGTAAACGGAAGAGGGCACCCATCTTAGATGTCATCATAGATGTTTGTGAGCTGTCATGTGGTTGCTGGGAACCGAACTCAGGACCTTGGGAAGAACAGTCAGTGCTCCCAACCTCTGAGCCATCTCTCCAGCCCCCATGACCAATGTTGTTAAAATAGGTACAGAATAATGGGATGGGATGGGATGGAGAGGAATGAAACAGAACAAAATAGGACTGTTTCCGTGTTCAGTACACCTAATGAGAAATACTATTGTCCTAGTTAGGATTACTATTCCTGTGATGAAACACATGACCAAAAGCAAGTTGGGGAGGAAAGGGTTTATTTGGCTCACACTTCAACATTGTAGTCCATCATCAAAGGAAATCAGAGCAGGAACCTGGAGGCAGGAGCTGATGCAGAGGCCATAGCAGGGTGCTGCTTACGGGCATGTTCCCCCAGCTTGCGCTGCCTGCCTTATTATAGAACCCAGAACCACCAACTCAGGGATGTCACCCACACACAATTGGCTGGGCCCTCCACCATCAATCACTAATTAAGAAAATGTTGTACAGCCTCATCTTATAAGGATATTTTCTCAATTGGGGTTCTCTCCTCTCAGATGACTCCATAGCTTATGCCAAGTTCACATAAAATATGCCATCACAATTATAGAAGTTTTGTTTTATTGGGGTATATGTGTTTGGGTATATATAATTGATACAAAAAAATCTATCTTTGGGAGAGTCACTATCAAAAATTATAATACCGTATTAAATATTGAAATTTCTACTGATTGCTGACTGCTGTATTCAAGACAAACCACCTTTCCCCTAACTATTCTTGTTCTACATAGTTTTTGCCTCCTGTTCCCTCAGTCCCTCAGCCTGTTGCAGTGATATTGATTAACGCCTGTCCTCATCACATAGCTCCTTAAACACCAGGATCTTCATGAAACTTATGGGATAAAGCCACATTCCTGCTGACTCCCACAGCAGCCAGCTTTCAGGCAGTGTTTTCACTCACCCCTTGGACCAGAGGTCCTGTCATGTTTGTCTTTCCAGGGAACCCTGTGTCTGAGAACATGTTCTCTGCTTCCCATACCTCCACCCTCTGAGCCCTAAATTCTAATTCCCTCTGATGCTCTCCTCATATACAGGCCATGACACTTCCATGCAGTAAGTTGACCGGGGACTGAGTCATATGTTGCTGAGTAAGATTCAAGAGTCTCCACTATCAAATTCAGGCTTGTAGAGCTCAGGTAGTCACCATACTTACAGCAGAAGCAAAGGAATGCAAATCCAAAATAGCCAACATTTTAATGCAGAGGGCAAAATGCCCTCTTGTTCATGGAGACCCATCACCTTCAGGGACCTGTTAATCTCTCGGCATTGTTTTGTAGCACTGTGCATGAGAGGCTGGCACGGAGGAAGCCCACTCAAGGTCTTAAATCCAGTGTTGTCATGTTCTGTTGTGGTGTCCATGTCACTGACCAGCTCCTCCTAGAAGGCCCATCATAAATCATAGCTGGGGCTGGGGATATAGCTGGTAAAGTACTTGTCCAGCATCGACAAAGCCCTGGGTTTGAGCTCCAAAACAATACAGGTGCAGAAGAATAAAACTGTAATCCAAACCTTGGGAGGCAGACACAGGAGGAGCAAAAGTCCGAAGTCACTCTCAACTACGTAGTGACTTTACAGCCACCCTGGTCTCCATTGTACCCTGTCTTAAATAACAATAACCACAGTCGGACTGTTTGCTGGTCAAGGCTAACAATGGTACTCTTGTCACAGGATGCTTTAACAAACAGCAAGGGATCAACTCCCAGTAGCTAAGGCTAAGACCTCTCTTTGGCTAACTTTTTATAATCTACGTGCTGATAGACATTCGGAGTGTCCACACTAGGGGTCGTTAGGAATAAAGCTGATATCATGGAACACTATAGGTCAATTTCAAACATAACAGGGCTATTGAAAGGACACAGACTTAGGATTCCAGAAGAAACTATAGAAGGAAGTGTCAACAGATGGGGGTAAAAGGGCTGATCAGAACCACAGGCTTTGTTGGGGCACTGCATTTTGACATATGCAAATCTCACCACAGAGTTGCTATTTTTCTCAGAGCATCCCTAATTGCTCAGCTCTTGCTGGCCATGCCAGTTAGCACTTCACTATGGTAAAGCACTTATGCTCTAAGAACACAGGTGGGCATTATGAACCACCATGTTACAGTTAGATAAAGAAACCAAGGCTGAGAGAAATTAATTGCTGGACCTAGGTTTGTGTCAAAATCTTCAGACCAGATCAACACTGCTGCCTGTCTCTCTGCTCCTTTCTGGACTGTGTGTTGTCTCTTCTCAGGTGCCTTTGAGGTCTTCACACCCACTAAATGTCCTCAAGAGCAGAGATGACGTCACTCTAGAAGGGACTCACTACATGATACCTTGAAATGTTTTATCAGTAGGCTTACATTATATGAGGAGCAATGTGGCTTTCGACACATGAATGCAATGTATACGGGCTTGGGGAGATAGCTGGCGTAGCCTTCGCCTCAGATGCAGTATTTCTTTGTTTTAGAAGCACAACATAAAAAAACCCACTTCTCACCACTTCTCAACAATTTTCTCTGTGTTGTTTTTTTTATGGTGTGTGTGTGTGTGTGTGTGCGTGTGCGTGTGTGTGTGTGTGTGTGTGTGTGTGTGTGTGTGTGTGTGTGTGTGCAGATCAGAGGCTGATGTTGGCTATGTTCCTCAATTATTTTTTCTACCTTTATTTTGGGGTGGGGCAGGGGGAGCATCTCTCGCTGAACCCAGAGTGAATCAATTCAGGTAGACTAGCTGAGTCATCTCCTAGGTCCCCTTGATCATCTCTGGCAGTGGCATCAGCACGGCCATGTGCTGCTATGCACAGTGGTTTGGTACATGAAGGAGCTTGGTGACAGCAGCAAATTGAGCATGAATTTGAGGACCCAGTCGATATTTTGCATCTTTTCCTCCCTCAGTGATGTATCTGTGGTCTCCCAGGCAGATTGATCCGTGGCTCACCGAGATGCTGCTACAAGAAAACCACAGACTTTGCCACCACAAAGAGGAATCACAGAGTTGACACCGATTTCAATTCTATTTTCCTTTTCCTTCGGGTGACACTTTGCAGTGTTGCCTATACAGCAATCAGTAGAATAATGAGTGGATTTTAAGTTCTTCCTGAAGTCTCACATTGATGAAGAGAGATAGGTTTAACTCAGGGTGAGGTGAGTCAGGAATCCCACCCACAATCAGAAATACGGAGCTGCCTCCCAGGGGCTCACGGGTTGACAGGGCTGCTGCTATCTGTCAGAGAAAGGGACTGCCAAGTTATTGCATGTGCCCAAGTTCATGAGAGCTCAGGCAGGTTTCTCATGGATACCTAACTCCTCTTCGTCCTCATCCTTCCCTGGCTTTGGTCCCTCTTTCAAACATGACCCATTCCTCTGCTCGGGCAGTCGCTGAGGTGGAATGGAGCTGATGAGGCTAGTGGTCTCCGGAGCCACTCTTGTCGGGCATTTTCACCTTTCAGCTCCCCTTCCTCTTTTCTCCAGGAAGCACTTTGTCAATAAATCCCTCACACAAGAGTTTCCATTTCACCATCTACTTTACTGAATCTGCAGTAGGTGCTGGTTTTACAATGTTAACTAAAATAAGCTCTTAAAGAATGTTCCGTGTCCTCTGTCACCTGGTACAGCTGCACGAGTCAGACTTCAGGGACTGTGCACGCTCACTCACACACTCACAGTCTTCAGACTGTGGCTACCATCTCAACTTGCCATGGACCTCAAAGTCCCCTAAGTATAAATCTTGCAAAAAGTGCTACTGTTTGTAGGCTGGTAAAAGAATTCCATGGGTAAGTACTTCACAAGCATGAGGACTTGGGTTTGAATCCCTGGCATCCATGTTAAAGTTGGGTGTGGATGTACACACCTGTAACCCCAGCATTGGGGGAACAGGGGCAGGCAGATCCAGGGAGCTCACTGACAGACCAGCATAGCCAAACTGGTGAGTGTCAGGTCCAATGAAAGAACATGTCTCAAGGAAATACAGCCAAGAGTTATAGAGCTGGACTTCTAGATCTTTCTCTGTCTTCCATACCTGTACATGGGTTCACACACATGTACAAACCACAAACACACGCATCACACAAAAAGAAATAGAATAAAATGAAACTTTAAAAGAATGTAAAGCTAAGAAGAGCAGGAGGAGGAAGAGGAGGAGGAGGAAGAGGAGGAGGAAGAAGAGGAGAAGAAGGGGAAAGAGGGGCTTTTCATGGCTTCCTAGCCATGGAGGACATTCAAGGGAGTACTGAGTACAGAGCTAGTGCCAGAACTATGCAAGGTGCTCCAGGGATGTGCTGACCTTTCTCCCAAAGGAGAACAGGCTGAATCCTTCCCTCACCTTCTGCCTCCCTTCCACCCTCCCAAAGAAGCTGAGCTTCTGAGCTTCTTCACTACACGGTCTTCAACAGACCCTGAGGTGGCACGGGGGATCAGGGAGTGAAAAAGTCCAGGGTGAATGTGAGAATCTTCTCAGCGTGCGAATTGTGCTGAAGAGTTTCTAGGAATCCAGTCATGGTGGTACATACCTGTAATGTCAGCATTTGAAAAGCCTGAGGCAGGAGGATTGCTTTAGAGAGTCTGTCTGAAAAACAAAAATGAAACAGACCAAAAAAAAAAAAAAGAGCTACTGGAATTTTTTTTTAAGTTAAACACTTTAAATAATTTAAAGCATTGACTATCTTACAACAAGGGACCAAGAACTGAGTACAAAATTTCAATGATTTGTCCACCTAAGAGAATTCTCTGTAACTTCAGGAGTAAAGATTTTTACCTTTTCATTCAGAAATACGTTACTATGTAAGAGTGATATCCCTTGTGCTGTTTCTTCTTGGTTATCAGTTTGATAAGATCAAAGATCACCTAGGAGGCTGGGAGGGCACACTTCTAGGTGCACCTGAAAAGGCTTTCCACAGAGGCTTACTAAGAGAGAAGAACTACTATGTTAAGCATGAGTAACATTGTCCCATGGGCTGGGGACCAGACACAATGCAGGTGGGGTGGGAAGAAAGCCACCCAGCCAATGTTGTGCTTGATCTGCTTCCTGTCCCATGATGCTCTTGCATGCTCTTCCACCATGACGGACTGGAACCTCTGAAACGATGAACAAAATGAGAAATGATCACTTCCCCCACGTTGTTTTTCTGAGGCCTCTGTGATAGCAACAGAAAAACTAACAGATTCCCTGGCTCAGTTGTTTTTCTACTGCTGTGATGAAATGGCACGACCAAAGCAACTTATAGAAATAAGGATGTATTTGTGGTTCCAGAGAGCTGGAGTCTAGAATGCTGGAGGCTGCATAACATCAGGTGCAAACGTGACAGCTGGGACTGGAAGCTGAGAGCTGGGGGCTCTCATCTCAAACTTGGAGCAGGGCACAGAGAAAATGAGGTGGGAATAGTATGTGGCTTTGAAATCTCAAGGAAATGAGCTCCCTTCCTTCAGTAAGACCACACCTCCCAAGCCTATACCAGCAGCTCTACCAATGTGTCCTAGACTGTGGAGGATATTATCATTCAAACCAGCATGCTGCCTTTCTTTCTTACTAACCAAAGCCCGGTTCTGTTAGGAGACCCACCAGGGAATTGACAGTAATGGCTAGCTTTTCCTAGCTCCCCTTAAAATCATCATGGCCAGCTGTCCAATCTGGATGGCAGTAATAATAGAAAGGTCCAAATGGGCATCACAGAGAGAAAGTGCCTCAGAGCTATGAGCTTCTTTTAGCTTTGGACTCTCTCCCTCCACTTTCCTGGGAGTGCAGCCCCATCTCAGCATCTGCTTCTAGAATAAACTTGGCCCTGACACCTCTGAGTCTTTGGAACATACCCCAAACATCTAGCTCTGAAACTCTTGTATTAAAAGAAATGAAACGAATGCCTAACATATGGGAACCACTGTTTTTCAAGTTCCTCATACACATGGTTGTAGTTCTTAACATGGTGCCCAAAGTTGGGGAGCTTTTCAGTAATTCTCAATGCTTTTAGACTTACTTCCCTTCTCTCTCTCTCTCTCTCTCTCTCTCTCTCTCTCTCTCTCTCTCTTTCTCTCTCTCCCTCCCTCTCTCCCCCCCCTCTCTCTCTGTGTGTGTGTGTGTAGGACAGAGGTAGATGTATATATGCCCAAGTGCCTTCCATTAACCCCATTATCAAGCAGATGCATACTAACTGGGTTGCCTGGATGCTCAGTGGGCTCTAGGGGTCTGCCTGTCCTTAGCCCTGATCCTGCCTCAGCCCCAGGGTTACAGACACATGTGACCATAGCCAGCCTTTTAACACAGGGATCCATACTCCAATCCTCACACTCATACAGCAAGCCCTGTACCCAATGAACCATGTCCCAAACTTCCTCCTTCCAATATTTTACCTTCTGAGATAATTTCTTATAATGTTATTTGCACTGTAGGGTTTGGTTTTTTTTTTAAAAAAAAAACTGAAGTTTAATTAATCGATTCATAGATCTTCCTTTGCAAGAGGTTAATATTTCAATTCTAGCACTGGGATGAATCGGGTTAAAAAAAATAGACTTCAAGTCCCTGAGCTTATCTTCCCATGCTCCTTAAGGAGTCCCTGATTCAGGGTGCTAAGGGATCAGGAGTGTGCTGGGTTAAGGGATAAAGGAGAAGCACCCCCCCAAACTAAGCACAAAGACCCAGGACCCACTCCATAAGAAGGCTCACTCCTGTGCCTTCTTTCCAGCCATCTTCTTACCACCAATGGCTGCCCATATGAAGTCACTGGAAAGCTCGATCCCGAGGCTTCTGGAGTTCTGCTCTGTCCTGCTCTTTCTTAGACACAAGTTCACTGGTCTTCATTCGTAATGGTACACGATCACAGTAATAGTGAGATGATGGCTTGGAGCAGTATATGTAAAGTGCCTGGCACAGAACCTTCCATATAACGTGCATCCAGCGACTTGTGTTTTCCACCTTTAAAGTTCATTTTTTTTCCTTTCATCACTTCTATAAAGTTGTTGGGGTACAGTACAGAAAGTGGCCCCATAGCATGACTTTTTTGGAAGCTCTGTGTTCCTACAAACAGTGCTGGCAGGCTGCAGGGCAGAAGCAGGGACCTTGAGGGAGTCCCCCAAGGTCAGAGGTGTCAGCTACAGACTCAGCATCCCAGAAGACAAGAATGAAGAATGAGTTTACTTGATGCTCCAAGTGATTAAGTGAGGTGACTCTGAGAGGCAAAGGGGCAAAGGGCTCTGAGTTCCCTGCCACAGGCAGTGGGCTGGGGGGAGGGGGCCAAAAGCGCACCTCCATCTGGCTCTGGGCTCTGCTGCAGTATGAATCTGAGCTAGTTTCTGTCATGTTATTTACACTGTACGTTCTTCTGAGAAAAAACTGACATTTAATTCATCGATTCATAGACCTTCATTTACAAGAGGTTAATATCTCAATTCTCCCAGTGGAATGAGTCGGATTAAAAAAATAATAGAATTTAAATTTCAGTTCTATCACCAACTAGGTGAGTGATTGGAAAACTCGTTTTATCTCTCTGGGGTAGACGCTATGAAGACTCAGTACTTCTGATTGTGACACATTTAAAAACATGCAGAATTCTGTAAAGAATAATATGCTCTTGTCCACACCACTAAGCTTTATCAAATCTCAGCAGCCCACCACAGGCGCTCTCTTAAAAAAGTAAAAAGCCATCACAAACACAGCCCCAATACTAACTGGTTCCCACTTCTGTTTGGCAGTCATTGTATTCAACATGTGTTGTTTATATTCATGTACTTTAATTTATTATTTATAGCAGGGTTGGGGCTATTATTTATTTATTTATTATGCTCAGAACCTACCAAGGGTCTTGCTCCTACACCCCAAGCCCTGTGTGTGATTTTATTCTTAGATGTACAACCTCTTATTCAAAAATCTGAACCCTCCAAAACTCCTGAGATACAATATGAGATTCTGTGTGTTTGTTGATTCTATAAATCTGTGACAAACTTATTTGAGAACAGAATCTGAACAGACACGAAGTTATTTATGGACTTTATGTGTCTCACCTTCACCGACTGTATTTCCCTTTGGAATAGTAATTATTTCACCTTGAAACATTAATGTATATGAACATACTTTGATCCTCTTACCTTGATAAAAGACATGTTCCATCATAAGTGGCTCATGTCTTCTTGTGGGACGTTTCTGGTCCTGCCAAGCCCCAAGGTCTGAACCTGCCCACAGCTGCTTACCTCAATAAACACACAAAAGCTTGCATTAATTACATGCTGTTTGGCCTACGGCTCAGGCTTATTGCTAGCAAGTTCTCACATCTTAGCCCATTTCTATTAATCCGCCTTGCCATGTGGCTTGTGGCTTACCTGTACTTCATTACATATTGCTTCTTGGGTAGCTGGATTGCATCTCCCCATATCTGCCCTCCTTCCCCCTTATCTATGCTTGGATTTTCCGCCTGACTATAAGCTGGCCTGCCATAGGCCAAAGCAATTCCTTTATTATCCAATAATAATTCATAGCATACAGAAAGACATCTCAATCTGATTATAAAATCAGAACAACTCAGAATATCAAAATACATTTTGCCCCTACATGTTTAAGATAAAGCAGTGCTTCTATATGGCCTTATATATACCACAGGCACCTAGCTCCAAACATGCATATTCATGAGGGCTCCATGCAATTTTTCCACACTTTTTTTTTTTCAGTTTTGTTTTTTTTTTTAATGTAGTATTGCCCCCCCCCCAATTTT
The DNA here is from genome assembly GCA_004025045.1 of Sigmodon hispidus. Lineage (NCBI taxonomy): Eukaryota > Metazoa > Chordata > Mammalia > Rodentia > Cricetidae > Sigmodon > Sigmodon hispidus. The sequence continues at coordinate 61,020 of PVIH01003852.1, forward strand.
TCCACACTTTAAGTGATAGCATACAATATACTTTCTTTGGCAACCTGCTTTTAATCACCAAATATTTTAAGGATTATTTTATTTATTTATGCAAATGTTTGTACATACACATATAAATACATGTATGCTGGTGCATGTGGAGTCCATAATAGTGTTGGATCCCTTGGAGCTGGGGTTACAGGCAGTGGTAAGCCGCTCTGTGTAGGGGCTGGGAACCAAACCCCAGTGCTTGGGAAGAGTGGGTTATGCTCCTAACTCTTGAGCCATCTTTCCTGCCCAACACTAAATATTTTTTAATGTACACATATTGATAATGATCAGTGTAGCTGTGTGACGCTCTGCTGTATGAAGTAGCTACAATATCTGTTCATTCTGACTTTGAAGAACATCTGAAATGTTTCCAGATTTTTCATTTTTATAAACTGCACTGAATTAACACACTCTCATGTGAGGAGATCCTTCCAAAAGAGGAATTGCTGCCCCAGGAATCTACATCTTTAAATTTTAATCGTGCTTAATTACAGCTTACAGTGGCCAGTCAATTTACTCTCTCAACAGCAGTGCCTCGCCCTGTTGTTTCCTGTTCCTGAGGGCATGTGGCATCATTACATTTTCCCCATTGTTGCCAATCAATCTGTAGGATTTGGAGTGCCCAGCCAACAGGGTTGCTCTCTCCTGAGTTATGAGCCAGTTGGGAAATAAAGACAAATGACTGCACATAGAAGTCCAACCATCCAAGGGGCTTGACCTTGGAACAGCCTAGTCAGGGCAAACTGGCTACACCACAGAATTCTTTCCCAAGCTGCTCCTCACGAGAAAGCCAGCAAAGAGGAAGAGGGAGCCCATACTTCTGCATTCAAGATCTTTTCTAGTTGAGTTTCACATAGAAAAAAAAAAAAAGATATGATGCAATGCCCAGCCACCACTCCATCTTGGTAGGAAGGAAGAAGCCCTAATATTTAGAGGAAATCTCTTCTTGGAGAAAACAGGAGCAGGAGAGGAACATCTGGATTCTGGCTGTTTGTTTTCCTTTTGTTATTGTTTCCCTGGTACCTACCAAGGCTAAACAAATAATTACAAGGTTACTGGTCAATGATGCTTTCTCTGCTGGTCATTGCTTTTTCATTTCCTGTTTCCATCTTTGTACTGTGCTGTTGGTCTCCATCTTTATTGGCGTAATTAAAATATTCTGAACTTTTTCTTGGCAGTGCACATTACTGACATGTTTCTTGGAGTTTGTTTTTTTTTTTCCTATTTGTGACTAAGTAGACATGTATGAACAGAAGGCTTCTGCTTTAGTGCACAAACTCTTCATTAAGCGGGTTGTGTGTGCATGTGTGTGTGTGTGCATGTATGTGTGTGTGCATGTATGTGTGTGTGCATGTGTGTGTGTGAGTGTGTGTGCATGTGTGTGGTTTTTGTGCCTTGAAAAACCATAGCTACCGTAAAGGCTGGGCAAGGAGAGTTTCAGGAAGTGTAAGCCAAGTTGCCTGAGCCATACTCTGGAATGGGAAAATGAACAGCTATATTTTTTTTGTTTTTGTTTTGAGACCAGATCTCACTATATAGACAAAGCTATCCTAGATTTCATATAGCTCTATGTCTCTGAAAAAAAAAATTTGTTAAATAAACATCATGTATCAATGTGGATAATTGAGTGCTGATATTTAAGGAATGCCTTTCATGTCTGGTTGGAAGTTTATAATTTTGAGGAGAAACCTGGAGAAGAGGAAAGACACAGGCAGAGAGGAAGAAAGATAGCAGGATCTGCCAGCATCCCTACATCCCAGCTGGCTCTGAACAGCTCATCTTATCCAGAGCTTCACTGGCTCAGCTCTTCAGACTCAGTCATGCCTTGACTTCCTTCAGCAGTAGACCTTAACCTCTAAGCCGAAACCAACCCCCTTCTCCCCATGCTTTACCAGAGGGAAAGAGCTCTCCCTTGATGGGCATCAGTAAAGCCTGCTGCTTCCATGCTCCTCCTCTTCATTTGATTTTCTAAATATTTTCTCAGTATGTTTTCAGTTGAAATGGAATGACATCACCTACCCCTCCCTTTTCTCCCTTCAATCCTTCCACATTGTCCTCTCACTCAAGTGGATAGCCTCCTTCATTATTATTAGTGCATACACGTATGTGTGTATGTATGTACAAAAAATCCAAATACAACCTGCTGAATCCTTTGCACATGGTTTCAAGGCTGACTATGATACATTAGACAACTGAGTCTCATCTTTGGGAGAGGCTGCTTCTCTCCCCGGCTGTCTTTAGTTATCTGTAGTTTACTGCCTGGGGTGGTATTCTAACTATTAAGGAGGGGAAACTGTGAAGTCCCCATCTTCATTTATCCATCCCCCTTGTAAAATCAGTGTGCTGCCAAGAACAAAGGGGTGGGGTCTGAAGCTGATAAGGGGAAAGGGGACTGATCCTCCCTGATATCCAAGTCCGCTCATTTCTAACTAGCAACCTAAGGTTGCCCAACATGTTTAAGTAGAACTGAATGCCACCTTCACACCCTACTCTATAGCAGATGCAGGTGTGAAAGAATAAGCAATTATACCAAGAAGAAATAATGAGGCAAATGGAGAAGGGGAAGAGTCTGAAACTAGTATCAGGAATTATGCTCGTAGAGCAGGGAAAACCGGAGAGGCAAAGCAACACGTTTACCTTGACTGGGTAAGGGAGCTTGAATATGGACTAGGCTCAGGTATTCAGAAGTTATTAAATGTCTTGGCTGTAATCGTAATGTGATACTTATTAAGAAGACTGGCCTTATTTTGTAAAGATGCATACTGGGCAGGCCACATGGCTAGTGTGTAGTGTGATTGCCCAGCATGCATGAGTCTGTGAGTTTGATCCTCAGAATTAGACAAACCAAGCATGGTAACATAGTCTTGTAATTTTAGCACTGAGGAAGTGGGAGAAAAAAACATCAAAATCAAGGTCATCCTCAGCTACTTTAGCACCTCAAGGTCAACCTAGGATACTTAAGACTCCACCCCCAGAAAAACATAAACAAACAAAAAACTCACATAGAAGCCATGCTAGAACACATGCATTTTGTTTTCAAATGTTTAAGCATTTGAAATTTTCACATATATGTATATTATATATACATGATAATCAAATAAAGAACAATTTTTAATACCAAATCATTTCAATTTTTATTAAATTTATTTGGGAGGTGATATAGATTCAGAAGATGACATTTGAGAACCAGATCTCTCTTCCACTATGTGGGTTCCAGGGCTCTTTCTCAGGTCCTCAGTCTTGGTCATCAGCCTTGGAGGTCAGAAAGTGACTTTACCCATAAGTCACCTCACTGTCCTTTGCCACCTCTATTACTTAGTAATATGACATAGAAAAACAACTTGGTAGAAATCACACTATCCTGGTTTGCTTTCTGTTGCTGTGATAAACACCATGACCAAAAGCTACCCAGGGAGGAAAGGATGTATTTCATCTTCCAGCTCCCAGTCACAGTCGGTCCATGGAGAGGAGTTAAGGCAAAAACCCAATGTAAGCAAGGCAGCTTGGATGGACAGGGATCCTAGCAGTTGGGAGGAATACAATAAAGTCACTGTAAATGCAGCAGCTTCAAGCCCTGCTCCAGGGAAAGATTTCCCTAACGTAACAACTCTGCTCGGCTAGGGGAACATTTCTCCAGCAAGTGTCATAATTCTGCTCAGCTCTGTTACTTCTTGGTCCTGCTCCATTCCAGCAAAAGAAGGTCTCACCTAAACCTCACTCAAGAGATTGGTTGGGAAGGAAGAATCCAGGAGGGTGGCTGCCTCAGCCACAGTGAAAAAATGCAGCCCCAAACTGAACAGGCTCAGGGCTTATACAGAGCGTCTTAGGGGCAGAGTTTTTCCAGGGAGAAGATATTTAGAGTGAGAATTGATTGGATTTCAATCCCCTTGATCTTGGACAAGCTCAGATTGGGTAGATTTAGTGCTCAGGGATTGGTTGGTTTTCTGCTGAGGAATTATTTGGTTTCCCTGCTCAGGGATTGGTTGGTTTCATGCTCAGTTGGTCAGGAATAGATATAGGATTCTCAGCTACTTCTCCAGCACCATGTCTGCCTGAATGCTGCCATGTTCCACCATGATGATTATGGACTGAATCTCGGAACTATGAGCAAGCTACCCCAATTAAATGTTTTCTTTGTAAGAGGAGAAGAGACACTAATAGAAGCCCTAATTAAGATAGCCTCAAACCCACCCCCAGGGATGTGCTCTGTCTTATAAAGCCCTTCTTTCTGAAGGGGCCATGACCACCCCATACAGTGTCACAAGCAGGGAATCCTGAGTTCCGGCACATGAGTCTATGGAGACATTTCATATTCAAACTATGACAGATGCATTTCTACCTACTTTTTATCATCTCCCAATAATCCCAGAACCCTGAAAGTTCATGGAAGGATTAACCCATCACTTCAATCAAAGTTCTCATGATTTATTCAGACAGACACCCTCACAGACACCCAGATATACCCTCCTAACTTCCAAGGCAGTTCTTGAGCCATTGAGTTGCTAATTGAGGTTAACCTGCATGGTTTGACTTCTTTCTGGACACTTTTTAAAAACTGGTTTGAACTACAAGAAACTACAGAAAGTCCTGTGAGCATCCATGCGAGGGAACTCTCTTCATAATAAGCAGAGATATGGGGCTTGTGTCACAGATAACTCAGCAATGCTAAATATTAGGAGAAAGTCACATTGCAAGCATTTCAACAAAGAAAGAATTAAATCATTTTATTCTCAGCCAAATAGTGTGTGTTGTGTAGAGGCAGTGTAAAGATACTCTAATATATGGGCACAGAGAGAGAAAAGAAACTTTTCTGAAAAATAAATGTATGTGCACATATGCCTCCATTCAACCAAGAGATATATTTTAAACATAGACTGGTAAAATCACTTCTGCAAGTATCCACAGGTCCTTTATTGCTTGCTTTGGAGCCCTGCCTGATTATCCAGGGTCCTTGCATCTACCCAGAGGTAGGCTGGACCATGTAGTTTATCGTCGTCATTTTCTCCACTGACATCCTTTCAGCACTAGGAGATAGTACCCAGGACTAGTTCTCCATGCTTGTCAGGCTTGGAGACAATAACTGCTGCTGTTCTGTCCTAGCCATGACAATGACTTACAATCTGCATGGTGACAGGGAGAAGGCTATGCTGGGAGAATTGCTAAACTTTTTTTAAAAAGAAAGTCTTAATTTCCTCTGCCTTCCACTGATAAAGAGACTAAGTATTGCCACATGGTAATAAAGAAGCAGAATAGAAATCATTCTGCATCTTCAATCATAGGAAAAGGTTGGTTTGGACTTTCGTTCAGAGTTCTAGAGATGGAAGCCAGCCTCTCATGCATGTAAAGCAAGAACTGAGTCACGCTGAGTCACATGTCCAACCCTTTTGTTTTTAGTTCTTGGGCCTAAAATACTTCTGATGAACAGGGTACCATGTGGATTCCTTTCCTATCTTCCAAAACATCTTTTATGATGTATCTGTGCATCCTCAGCATGTTATGAAATTGAGTTTGTTTCAGAGATTACAAAAAAATGTCAATAAAGGATTTGTCTGGGAATTAGAAGAATGGAGGAAAACCTCAGAGATTTTTTTCCTTTCTTTTGCTGATGACACATTCATATTCATACAGTAGCCAAGGATGATCTTGAACTCTGATCTTCCTGCTCCGACCTCCCTAGTGCTGAGATTACAGGCATGCACCATCACCACACTTTGTGCAATGCTAGGGATCAAACTTGGGACTCTGCTAAGCAAACACTACACACTGCAATACATTTTCACTCACTGCAGCATTACACAGTTGAATAGACACTTTTATAATGAGGAAAAGGTCTTTCTCAACATGCTAATTGCATTTAGAATATTCTTAGCAATCATCCCAGAAAGAAGAGCTGTAGAAATGCTACGGTGGCTGTGATTGTATGGAAGCAGTGTGGCTGAATTCTTCTCTCCTTCCTTGTCTGACCTTTCCAGTCTTTTTATTGTAACTAGATATCAACTCTGAAATGGAGAAACAAATGATTTAAAGCCAAATCAAAATGAATAACTTTATTTGCAATGGGAAGTATGGTGCTATCAAAGACAAGAAATGTGAAGACAGATTTTAGGAAAGTTTGATTGACTATATGGGAATCAATCAGTGCAAGGTGAGATTTGAACACTGACTATATGGGAATCAATCAGTGCAAGGTGAGATTTGAACACTGACTATATGGGAATCAATCAGTGCAAGGTGAGATTTGAACACTGACTATATGGGAATCAATCAGTGCAAGGTGAGATTTGAACACTGACTATATGGGAATCAATCAGTGCAAGGTGAGATTTGAACACTGTCCCAGCCAGTCTTCTCAGCTCTCTAACCTCAGCTCTCTTTATTTCTTATTAATGAGGATTATTAATTAATGACTATCTTTATTAGGGATATGCAGTGAACTAGCATACCAGAAATTCCCCAGTTTTTTTCTGACTGTGTTAAGGGGTAGGAAAGGAATAAATAAGATACTGACTAGGAAACATGGTGAGTAGAAGATGAAGGTATTCTGCTTTAGGTAAGATGGGCAGGGTGTGTCTCTAGAAAGAACTGATGTTCTAGCTAAGCAGGAGAAAGGGGCTGTGTAGGGATTTCAGGCCATAGATTCTGTAAAGGAGAGGCTAGAAGAAGGAATACAGGAGATTGATGTTTCCACAGGTCAATGGTACAGAGAGAGGGCAGAATGGGAGCTTATAGGAAGCAGCAGCTGAGGACACAGGACCTCAAAGTCTAAGCAAAGGAGTTCTCCAGTACTCAGGTGCAGATGGCAGCCCCAGTGGGATGGTCTGATCTCACTGAGGAGAGGCAGCAAACCGCAGAGACCATTTTGGAGGTCAGTGAGAGACAATGGGCAGGGTATGTCTCTAAGAGGAACTCAGAGGGCCACAGGAGCTTGATTGTGCAACTTGGAGTAGGGATAAGGCTCAGTCGGTAAAGTGTTTACTATACAAGTAGAAAGTCCCAAGTTCAGTCTCCAGGACCCATATAAAAAGGTGGTGCACACCTGTAATCTCAGGGCTAGGGAGGGTCCTAGGCTTGCTGGATAGACAGTCTTCCTGAATCCATGAGCACCTGGTCAGTGAGAGACCTTGTCTCAAAAACTAAGGCGGAGAGGAGCTGAGGAAGACTGCCAAGGTCAACCTCTGACCTCCACACAAACAGGCAAGTGCAAGTATGTGCATACACACACACACACACACATGAATATACACACATTAATATACACACATCAGTCCAACCACTGCTTTCAGATGAAGCTTCTTCTGACTCTCCCCAGGTAGGATTTTTAGGATTCCCCTTGTCCATGGCCCTGGGTACCACTATAGCATCTTATTGCATTTGTGGGTATGTCCATCTCATTTCCATAAATAGCCTCCTTATGTCTCTAATTGATACTGTATACCACAGCTAGGCCCTGGCAATGGCAACAACAAGGTTCTAAATGCCCTTTACTGCTGTATTTCCATTAGATAATTTACCTACTGAGATTATTGTGCCAACTTGACTGGATTAAGAGATTTCCAGACAGTTGATAAAAGCATAATTTCTGGGCATCTCTGTGAGAGTGCTTCTGGAGGAAAAGGGCATTGAAATCATCAGCCTAAGTAAGAAACCCATTCTCATAAAGGGATATTGGCATCTTTTAAATGGTCAAGGGTCTGTGATGTATTTTGAGTTTGAAACCTCCTGTAAGTTCATGAGCTTGAACTCATGCTTGGTCTGGTGGTTGTAGACATAAGGCTTAGCTTGTGGGAATAGTTACTATGGGTGGGCCTTGACGTTTATACCCACCAACCTTGTCATCTTTAGGCCTGTTATTTCTGCTTCTAGGTTCATAGGGGTGGGTGGAGCCACAGCACACATTTCTAGCAGCACAGACAAGGACACTCAGATGCCATGTCTTCTTTGCCATTGTTAGTATTTTGCACGTGAAGAGAGAGAAAAGAGAGAAAGAGAAGAAAGGGGGAGAGGGGGCCGAAAAGGGATCCCTGCCATATGCTGCATCTCTTTAAAGGGTCACCATGTAGACATGCCTGGAGACGTAAGAGCGCTCTACGGGCTGGTCATGTGTGTTCTGCAGGTGGGGGCGTGGCTGCAATAAGGCGAAGCTGGAATCGCACAATTGTTAGCATGTAAACATCGCCCTAGCTTGCCTCCTGGGTGTGGCAGTGCGATTCCAGCCCACCCGTTCCCTGGATATCCAGACCCCAATAAACTCAGCATGGCCTCCTGGCAGCGTGTCAATGTGTTCCATCCTTCCACACACAAAATACTAATAGCCATGATGGATGGAACTGTGACCTTCTGGAAATAGGAGCCAAGATGAGCCTTTTCTCCATTAAGTTATTATCAGGTGTTTGTCACATTGCTGAGCAATTTTTACAGCCCAGTTAGAAGGAAAATGCAAAGGGCAAACTCGTTCATTCACTGGCCTTCTATGTTCTCCTGTCTTTCTCCTTCCCTTCCTGTGTTCCGTCACTTCCTCCATTCCTCCCGCAGGAAAGAGGCTCAGCCATTAAAGGCTAGGGTTTCAATGAAAATTGTCCCCCTCCTCTTTATCTCAGAGCTAGAACACCGCTGTTCTCATGTTCCTGGACACCAGAACTCCATGTTCTTTGAGTTCTTGACCCTTTGAATTCCAGGACTTGTACCTATGGCCTCTTAGATCTAAGAATTCTGGCCTCAGGCTAAGAGTTTCACCTTTGGCTCCTCTGGATCTCAGGGGTTAATCTGAGCCCTGACACAATCCCACAGTTCTCCATTTTGCATATGGTGTGGCAGGACTTCTCAGCATGCATAACTGTGTGAGCCAATTTCTCTAGAAAATTCCCTCCCAATTATCTACCTAATCTATTTGCCATCTACCTATCAATCATTAATCTATGTAACTATTTTTCTGTCATCTATCTATATCACTAGTCTATTATTGGTCCATCTGTAACTGTTGATATTGATTGTCAATTTAACAGAATGTAGAGTCACAGAGGAGATAGACCTCTGTGCCTTTCTGTGAGGCTGTTTCCAGAGAGTATTAACTGAGAGATGAGACTGACCCTCAAAACAGGCACTGCCTTCCCATAGGCAGCCTCAGAAATCTGAGGGGAAAGTGCCTACCTGTGTTCACTTCTTCCTTAGCAAGTGTGTCTGTGTCAGCTGCCTCTGTCCCTTGTTGACATCAGATTCCAGCTTCTTTGGACTTCCAGTGTGGAGGTCAATACCAGTTACTCTCTGGGGAGCTCCAGGCCTTTGATTCTGATTGGAACTACTGAGGTATCCAGTCTTGTGGATTGAGCAGCAACTGGGTTTTCTGTCTCTGCCATTACCAGATTGTCTAACTCCAATTATATATGTCTGTCTAGTAAATCTCCATTTATAATATATATTCATTCCATCAATCCTACAGAATCCCAATGACCCTTCTATCACCTTTCATCTCACTGATACTCTTCCCTAGACATTATATTATTTTAATCCTGAGAGAACCTGGTAAGATAATAGTATTCTTTCCACTTTACAGATAAGAAACTGGGGTTTAGAGAGATGGAAAAACTCACCCAAGATTACACCAATAAGAAATAAGGGAGCCTAGGCTTTGAATGCACCTAGGGTATAGGGGTTCTTAAGCGCAGGTAGCCATTCGGCGGGGGTGCTCAGCATCTGGGAGTTAAATGAGGGGACAAGCAGATGAACACCTGGACTGGGACAATGCCAATGAGACTAGAGATAAGGAACTGCCAAGAGAGAAATGTTCAAAAGCAATTCTGAATAAACTTCTGCTTCCCAGGGCAGCTGTTATTACACAGTGATATCCTAGCTAATAATAATAATAATAATATAAAGCACTTTGCTTCTGTTAGCTGGGTTTGCCAAGTGGGACAAATCACCATCCCATGAGGCCTCAACATGGCCACAGACTGAAAGTTTATCAGGAGGACCACCAGATATGAAAGTGGGTTTGGGAGTCAACTGAAGAGTCTTTCATGTCATGGAAGCCAGGATGAAAAGGTCCAGAACTGTAGTAGCACAATTTTGGGTTGTAAGAAAAGAAGGCTCTGAGCCAAATGTTGAGGAAAGACTGAAATATCAGAGAGAGGAAACACCTCAGTCAATTCTCACCAAACTGTCTGGCAACTTCCTCAACCTCACTCCTGGTTACTTCTGCCAGTTGCTTCTGCTCTGCCTGGTTTCTAGAGCCCTTATATGCCCTATCCCATCCAGGTTAGAATTAAAGGTGTGTAACCTTGAACTCACAGAAACAGAAGAAGTTCTGTATCTGGAGTTATGGAATAAAGGATGTTGGTCCCCACTCCGGCTTTCCCTGTGCTGGGATTAAAGGTGTATGTGACTGACTCAGCTGTTTATCCTTGTATTCAAGGATCAAGGATTTCCTGAGCTGTCTGCCTAAGATTTGACTGTGTGATCTCTCTGATATCCCAGGATTTATTAAATATCTACAAATATCCACACAGAGTGACTGTTGTGTCGTAGATATTGAGAGAGAAGGCAATTTGGAAGAAATGGTGGGCAATAGGATCAAACCCTTTTTAGGTCAAGCAGATTAAAATCAGAAGTTATTACCACAGTAGTTGTTCATTTGGTTTTTAAAACAAAATTGTATTACCACTCAAGGCTAGGATGCAGCTTGACTATTAAAAGGAACAAAGTCTAGGTACAGTGTTGGTCACAGAGTCCATTTCTATACCATCCTTCCTATAAGAACCTCCCAATAGCCACAGGCAAAGGCGACACCAACCAGAAAGCTCACCCTGAGACCACCACAGACAAAAGCTCCAAAGTATGGCAAGAGCTCACCTGAGGGAAGAGACTCTGTTCAACACTCCTCCAGAGCACACAAGTGTTTTCTGGATTTTACCTTTGCCTCCAGGCATCCTCCTTCGAATCTCATGGCACTGCTTACAAAGAGCACAAAGTTAGTAGAACATGTGTGATGTGTGGGTCTCGTCAGGCCATCTCATAATTTTCAGAGGCATGTTCTCTCACACTAATACAGCAAGTTTACAGAAAATCAAGGGAAAGAGATTTTTTTTATATAAAAACAATCATGCTCATAGCATAAACAAAAGATGAAGGAAAATTTACTGGCGTTGCCAGACAACACAATCCTGCACCTCCTACCAATCCAGGCCTCCTTCTGGGCCACGCCCCTTGGCAGGTAGGGTGGAGGGGGAGCCTGAAGAACATGCAGGCCTGCACACCATCACAGAAGCCCTGCAGCTGCACCTATAAGTATGACTTGTAAATCTTCAGGGAGAGTTTTCCCCAATTATCTGGCATTGACTGACAGGGCATTCCATCTCAGGTGGGACTTTGCAGGGTGGGGATCGTAGAAACCGGACTGTTCAGAAGCAAACAGCCAGGTTGTCCCCCACCTGCACCCCTAGAAACAGAGGGAGGAGCTAGGCCAAAGAATGTGTCCCAACCCTCAGGGGTACCTGCCAGATTCCTGAAACAAAAAAGCTTTGCAGAGAAAGAATGTGGAGGAGGAGGAGGAGGAGGAGAGAGAAGCATCTGTAACGGGAGGAAAGGCCATTCCAACAGGATCCAAAGCTGAAATAAAACTGAGTTGTGGCTTCCGTTGAACAACATTGAGCAATCAACTCTATGCTCGCTTCACCTAGAGTTCACTGGCCAGTGAACTTCCTCTGTCGCTCAGTTACGAACTAAGGTTTCACGGGTCTTGTCACATCCCTGAGTCTTTCATGGTTTTTATACTTTCAGATGATGGACTCTGAAGAGCCTTAAGACACGCTCAGAGGCTACTGGAGACAGTGTACCTTGGTCCTCTGTATCTATCTAGACAGAGACATCTCATCTGCCTCCTCCTCCAAGCTTTCTTCCATTTGCCTGTTGCCATTGTCCCTGGAGAGGGTCAACTACAGTCACCATAGAGTTTTCTAGAACTTTCTGAAATTAAGTAGAGTTGTGGTGCCATGGAGTTAAACAAGCCCCAAACTGCCACTGAGAAAGTCTATACTCTGCTTCCCATTGCATGACTGTAGTCTGCAGAGCACCAAGGCAAGCCCCGCTGGGGCCTGGGAGATCCTCAGTCAGTAAAGCATGAGGGCCTGAGTTTGATCTCCAGCACCCACATTAAAAAAGGGCATGTCTGCAATCTTAGACAGGAGAAGCATAGACAGGAGGATCCCTGGAGCTTTTCAGTCAGTCCCTCTAGCAAAATCAGTTAGCCCTGGGCCTAGTGAGAGCCTGTCAGAATAAGTAAGGTGGATAGAGATAGAAGCAAACATCCAGGTCAACCTCTGGCTTCCATATGTGTGTATGTGTATGCATGATCATCTGTGGACATATGCATCCCCCTACATACACACACACACATGCTCACTGTCCTCACCATCCTTTATTTCAGGCAGCAGATGTGAAGGATTCACCATGACACACAGAGTCAAAGATAAAGGGCATACTACTTAAGGATAAGGAAAATTCTGGAAAGAGGCTTGCCTTCTTGAAGCTTAAAACCAAGGCATATGGACAGATTGGCCAATGACTGAGATGACTCATTATAGCAGCCCATGGTGGAAACAGGGATCCTTTTGGAGCAAAATTTGCCAAGTAGGAAAGTAAGAAAGGCTTGGCTGACCCAAGTAGAGGAACCATGGGAAATTATCTGGACCCAGTTCCCAAGACTGCTTGCTTCTCTGAGTCACCAGCCCTTGGGTCATCGGCTTCTTATTATATTCATGTTTTACACAATCAACTACCAGAAACAGTGGAGATCTATTTATTGTTCTGCAATTTCTGAAATTTAGAAGTATAGGCTAGCACCTGGAGTACCTATCTCCTCTGCTCCAGGGGTCATCAGGCTGACAAGGATGTGTGTGTTCTTGGGGTTTGGAGCTCTTAGCAGAATTCAGTTCCGTGTCATTCCAGGACTATTTTCTGGCTGACTAGTGACCAGGAATCACTGTCACCTGACTCTCTCCACAGGCAGTTGGTAAACATGGCTATCTGCTTCTTCAAATCCTGGAGACAAATTTCTAAGCAGTCTTCTCAGATGAAGGTTTGCATAGCAGTGCCTAACTAAGGGAGCAGTTATATAGCCCATGATGAGCAGTAGTAATTTTCAGTTCCAAGCACACCTGTGCAGGGTTTTCTAGATTAACATTAGCCTCTGGGAATGTCTGTGAGGGATTGTCTTGATTGTATTCATTGACATGTAAGCCATCTTAATTGTGAGTGGGACCATTCCCTGGGCATGGGATCCCGGATGTACAAGATGGAGAAGGCAAGCTGAACACAATGCATGTATCCACTGTTCCCTCCTTCTGACCATAGACATAATGGGCTCAATGGTTCAAGCTCTTAATGTTTTCCTTCCCCCTCACGATGGGCTATAACCTGGGATTGTGGCTCAAACTCCAAGTCACTCACAACTTCACAGACCTGTGATCTGAGCCTGTTCATCTTCTCTTCATCCATTCTCATCTTTCTCTTCACATACCCACTCACTGAACCAGCAGGTCTCCAAACAAGCCATATTCCTTCATGCTTTCTCTCCATAGAACATTCTCTACCAGCCTATTCAGCTGATGACATTGCCTCATCTCCTACCTGCAACCATTACGTCAGCCTTCCCAGACTGAGGGTCTTCCAGACAGAGTTAGAACCAAATGCTATTAAAGCATTTGTCAGATCACCGTCTAACCATTTGTTTCCATGTTGAACCCACAATGGGAACACAGGCTACCTGATGCTGAAGGGCAGACCTAACTCAGATTGGCATCCCTGGCAAGAAACACAAGGTCTGTAGGGAAAATGAATATATGGCTGTTGGAAAGATGGTCAGTTTTAGAAAGTACCTAGAGAACCTTGGGGTTTGTACTTTCTTGAATCTTATTTGGATTACTACCTTCTATATAGAAATAGTAACAATAGTCATGAATGCCATGTCACAGGCTGAGTCTTAACCTTCAAATGAAGCCAGCTAAGAGTGCTCATTCATTCATTCACTAACAAATATTTATTGGAAAACACCATGCAGTAGATTTGAAGTGAGAAAATCAGGCATGGCCCCTGTCCTCACATGGCTTCCAGTCCATTGGGTCTGTTAGTGTGAAAATTTGCCTGTCACTTTGACAAAGAACATAATACAATACAAAGTTAACAAGCAAGAGTTGCAAAGGGAAATGAATGGGTGGCCAGATAACAAGATGGTGGGTCCTTGTCTCTTGATGGTGTTGTATCTTAATCAACTCATGGCAAATGGAAACTGTCATCACAGGAGGATGTATTTGTTTAGTATGGCCACCTACCAAACATCAAAGCTGCACAAGCAATGTCCTGCAGGCTTTGGTTGTTTGCTCCTGCGGTCACATGGTCTGCTAGCTGTAGAGCAGCCTGGAGAGATGGTTCAGCACTTGAAAACATCGCTGCTCTTACAGAGAACCCGAGTTCAGTTCCCAGTACCCATATCTCACTATTTATAACCTTTTGTTACTGCTGCTTCCACACACACACACCCAAGATAAAATTAATAAAAATTCTTTTAAAAGGATAGAATTTAATGTGAAGCTAAACAAACAAACAAAATTCAAAGGTCAGAGTTCAGTTTCCACTGAATGCAAGCCACTTTTATACCATCACACACACACACACACCTATATATCTACACATAAATATATAGATACAGATTCACAAGCAGAACCACCATAAATTGGAGACTGTCTGTAGAAGTGTTGGGAATATTCTCTTTGAAGATGTAATGCTAGAGGGGATGGAAGGGGTCTAATGAGGCAGGCAAAATAGCAAAGAAAGAACATTCCAGCTAGTACCTTTATTCTGATGAGTCTCTGGGTCCTCACAATGAGACTGATTATCTAAAATCAGGTGTCAAGCAGGGTGGGGCCTTAGAAGGACCCTCTCCCTATTCCTAGCACTCCCTGGCTTTGTCTTCAGTCCCACTAGACCCATTAGACTCCCCCAGAAAGGCTCATCAGATCAGATATTGATGCTGAGGCCACCACCTCCTCTAGGGGTTTCTAAACCTCCTCCCTCCCCCTCTCCCCTGCTCCTGTAGGTGGACAGGGAGGCCGTTCCATTCCTCAGCACTCAGCCTTTTGAGAGCCACTCGAGGCAATTTGTCACTTGGGCTTCAAGCTGCCAGCCTCGGAGAGGAGCTGAGAAGGCTTTATAATGAGATCTTACGTGGTAATTAAGTGCTGGGCTTTGTATTAACCTATCTCTCCTGCCCTGCTTGATCATATCACCTGACTGTCAGGCAGTGATCAGGGAATGGGAGTCACCCTGGGATTAGACCCCAGCTACAGAGGCAGCCGGTCCTCTTTGTGCAATCTCCATGCAACCCCAGTCTTACTCCAGGCGGCACCACTTCTACCCTTGAACTGGGTTTCATCCCCTTCTTGTAAAAATCAACTATTTTTTTTTTTTTAACACTCCAGTGGGAGCAGGTGCTGGGAGTATTTTCTTTTCTTTAGCATGTCCCTTTTCAGAAAGTAGACCAACTCCTCCCCACCCCCATGCATACACCCTCCCCTTAGGAGCAATAGGAGGAATGGGAAGAAAAAGAGAAGTTCAGACAGAATGACGCCGGGATCACAGGACAGAAAGCATCTGTGCTCTCCTGCTTTCTCGGAAGGAAATCCCCACTTCCTTCCTCACCCTCCATCCACACGCAGAAGCATCTGCTGACCCAAACATGACCTCAAGAGATTCAATATTAGGCTGGCGTGATGGCTTGAGTGGTCAAGAGCTTGTGTGAGCATGAGGTCCAGAATTTAATTCCTAGCACCCTTGCAGAAAAGCCAGGCATCGTATAATCTCAGCCCTGGAGACATAGAGCCCAGCAGATCCCCTGGGGCTTGATGGTTAAGCAGCCTAGCCTACATGCTGAGTTCTAGGCATGTTCTAGAGATCCTGTATGAGGAAACAAGATGGACATATCCTAATGATAATATTAGAGATTGTTCTCTGACATTTAAACACCTGTGCACATGTATGTACACACACACACATACACACACACACACATACACACACACCTTCAATAATTAGGGCAGAGGGTGTAGCTGAGTATTGAGGGCAAGATGACAGGCAGTGGCACCTCACAGCACATCTTCAGGATTTGGCCTGAATTTGGCACAGGCAAGAATGGAAATAACTGTATGGGTTCAGGTCCTGCGGGTTGTGCCTCTGTAGAGCCCTTCTAAACTCCGGCCGAGGCTTCCTTCCCTGGGTCAAAGATGGCTTAGATTATTTTAAGGGCTGTGTAAGGGTATCTTCAGAAATCACAGCAGGCCTCGTGTCCTGGGCTCTATGATAGCCAATAGCTGCCGCCCGCCCCAAATTTGTTTTCTCTCTTGCCTCATTGCAGCAGAGATAAAGGTCTTCTCCCTGTCAAGAGAGCAAAGAGGGTACCTAAACTGAGGTCACTTGGCCAGAACTCCTGGCCAGGACTTTTAGAAAAGACAGGTGTGGATCACAAGGTGGGCGTGGTCAGAGTTGTGGGCGGAGCCCCCAGAGGCGAACGGGAGGGCGGGGCCTTCCCACGCACAGCTGCAGCTTTGGTGCCTGGAGGGAATGAAGTCATCCCAGGAGCCCTCTATACGGGGATCCCACTTTGGAGGTGAATGCCTTGAGGCTGCAGCGAGTTCTGCAGAGGGTTTCCTGAGACCGGCGGGGCTGGGACGCGGCTAGACCCGGCTGGACACGGTTGGTGCCACCGCCCCTCTTCTCTGGGTTGGTCCTGGGAGCTTTCAACTCTTTTTCCCGCCTGACGTCTAGCCTCTAGAAGGCGCGCTCTGCAACTCCAAGGAAGCTGGGGTCCCCTGGTGGTGGATGGAGACCAGAACCGAGAGCTAGCAGATAGGGCACATACTCTGTGCCTAGTAGGGCAACTCTAGGATTGACAAGTCACCCACATGTCTGTCTTAGGACAAAGGATTTCTTAACGTGTCACTCCTCTGGCTTTCACTTTTGGCGCCACCTTCTGGTAGAGGCAAGTGGCTATCCTGGAGTCACCGTCTTCCTTGGCAAGGGGAGGCACTCAGCATCAGTTGAGCTATGGACACCTTAGGAAACTATCGCAGTGAAGGCTTTGAACACTCTATCCGGCAGGGAGAGGTAGGCGAGCCCAACCCACTCCATGGTTAATATTGTTGGTCCTGAGACTGTGAAGAAAGAAAATGGTCCTGCCTTTGGCGATTACGGCAATTACTCTGTCCTGTATAAACACTACTGTAATGATGGTCCCTAAGGAGAGTGATGTGGAGTGAGAACCACCCTTATTGATTGCCTTGGGAGAGAGGATGTGTTCCCCAGGAAGACTCCTGAGGCCTTCTGGAAGGCAAAGGTGTGACTGCGTCCTCCCAGCTATGGGTTAGCCCTGTAGTTAGCTAGAGTTTGGAACACATCAGTGGAGCACTGTGTTCCACAGACAAGCAGTTTGATGGCAGGGCCCTTTACACTATTGCTAAGAGCTGATCCTATCAGCCAAGTGCATGAGCAATGCCTTGCTCCTGCCTGGTACCTGGAAGAGGGTATGGAATGCTTATCTGCTACAGTCACATGAGACAGAAGGGCTCTGCCACACACATGTAGCTTGGTATCTTTTCTCTGCCTTTCCTCAGAGGATGCAATACTGAGTAGCCTGTCTAATATCTGTATGTAGTTCTTGACTCCATTTACCTTATTCTCTGGGGCAGAAATCAATATCGAGGAACTCCCATCATGCCATGTGGAGTCAAGCGGGAACTCTGGGAAGAGAATCCTGAATACTGTTCTTCTAAATGCTTAGTCTTGTGCACTATGGCAGAGTCCTGGGGGTGTCCCAGAGGAGAGGCCTAGGCCAAACTTAATTACAGAGTGGCACAAAAACTAGTTTCTATATATATATATATATATTATATATATATAATCAGAATGACTTAGCTCAGTCATGTGAGCTTAATGGTCATCCTGGAATATCTTTCGTCCTAAGTGATGGCTCAGGATGCCCCCCCCAACCTTTGTTGCTCTGAGCAAGAAAAGCTTTCTGATTCCACTGTGTGACTGCAAAGCTGATCTTGTTAGGTTTTAGTTTTGTCTGAAGAGGGAAGGCCTCTCCTGGAACTGATGTGTCCAGCACAAAGGTTTTGTTGTTAATCTCTTGCACCCTCAGTTTTAGCTCTGCTGAGGAGAAGAATCAGAACTGCTGTTTGGCCATGCATGCTGTCAGTCCTGTGTAGAAAAAAAAACAAACAAACAAACACCCTGCAATAGCCAGTTGCTGAATTCAGATGTGCTTGATTCATTCTGCTCATTTTGTTCTGTGGAGAATTCAGAGGATGGATCCAAACCTTCAGTCAGATCCTTTTTCTGCCCAAATCCCGTAGTCTTTGGATGTGTGAACCATAGCCAGTGATGTGCTCAGCTCTGTGGGACAAAGACAAGGTCAGGGCATGGCTCCCGAGGCTGTCCAGGTGTAGGCGGGAAGATAAAGCCCTACAACAGTGAGGCAGGTAGAATGCCATGGAGGAAAAGTCACATAGTGGCATCTGCTAACAGAGAATGGAGGCTGAAGGAGGCAGAGAGCGCTCGGAAGAGCTAGATGTTAAAAAGCTCAACTTAGAAACCAGGCAAGGACCAGGCCAGGCTGAAGGATAGATAGCCTGGTTGGATCAGGACAAGTAGAGACTCGGGCAGCCACCAACACCTCTCCAGGTCCTGCTGCATGCTCCCCTCCTCCTCCCCCTTTCTCTCCCCCTCCCCTCCCCCTCCCTCTCCCCCTCCCCCTCCCCATACACCCACCCTGCCACACTGACTTCCCTCTTGGTTCTGACCATGCCTTCTTTTTCTCTCCTCTTCTTAAAGAATCTTCCACTTTTTCTTTTAGAGACTAGGTATAGTGCAGACTTTCCTGAAACTCTGTGTGCCCCAGGCTAACCCAAAGTTCTCATCCTATTACCTCAGTCTCCTGAGTGCTGGGGTTATAGGCAGGTAAGAGTGTGTGCACCTAAGTGCAGGTGTGCTTGGAGCCAGAGCAGGCCATGGGTTCCTCTGGAGCTGGAATGACAGGGAGTTGTGAGCTGTCAGAAGTGAATGTTGGGTGGTAAACCTGAGTTTTCTGCAAGGGCAGTAAGTGTTCTTAACTGCTGAGCCATCTCTCCAGCCCTTAACTTTATCTTAGAATGGTCAGACACTTTGCCCTTCACACAAATTAATAAGATGGGTAATTGTGATAAATACATAAGTAGCATTTACATGAAGCCAGGCATTGTTTTAAGGACTAAAAGCGGTTAAGTGATGTGCTGGAATTCAGATTCCTCATGCCTGGCTTGAGATCTACTCACTTAAAACCTGCCTCTTTGTTACACTCAAGTGATCTGGCCCTTTGTCAGGTTCATGTTCACATTCCTAAGGCCACCACAAGAATTGTCATCCAGTGTCACCAGACCAGTTCTCTATCTGGACTCAGTTTCATTATAGCTTAGAGTGCTCAGATAGCCAATAAGTAATTTAATAGCCAATAAACAAATGCAGTGTGTGAGATACTGTAAAAGACCCAGAAATCTGATCTGTATGTCCCATCTCTTTTGCGCTTCATATTTACCCCTGTTTAGAAGAAGGAAAACGGAAACCCTAAAAGGATTTGAACTCCACCCAAATGTAACAGAGGCGGCACCAAAAGCCACCCTGAGTTCAGGACCAGGAGTTGCTCAGAGATATGATCCTATCTCTCCATCTCCACAGAGACAAAATAGTGAGTGTGAATCCCTAATATGGACATGAAAGATTGCCACAGCATGCCTTTATTTTCTAGAAATCAACTACCTGTATGCTTGAACTCTGGATCTCAGTGGACTGGGATTCAAGTAAACAGCCCAGGATTGTCACAATTTCCAGATTTTATGCAGTGCCAAGTCCTCGGGGACAACAGTGTGTCCGGCCCAATTCTCTGGTCACTCCAGTTATCCCTAAGGAGGGCCTGCATCTTTGGCCCCCTGGCAGCCCCTTCTGTTCTAATGCTCTAGCCTAAGGCTGCTTCCCAACACAAAGCTAATTTCCCCAGGGACCTAGGTCCTATCTTCCTGGGCCTCTAGATCATGTTTCTCCTTCTCTTTCTACTGCCAACCTGCCCTGTCCTTGGATTTCTCAGCAAAGAGTCTGTGTCCACACCCCAAAGACCCTGCCTGGGAACCCACAGTCAGCCTCTGGGTATAATCTGTCACATTTGCCAGAGAGCGATGACTAGAGAAACCGAGAGGTGTTGGTGAGTGAGGCTTGGTGGAAATACAAGGAAGGGAAAAACATGTGTTCTCATCCTGAATGTTATCAGTCTGCACTCTGAGAGTATGTTTTGCTTAAAGCCAGGATGTACATGGAACCATTTTCATCAGACATTCTTTTCCACTAACTTCAAGATCCCTTGTAAAAGGCTTGCTGTTTTGCTCACATGGAGGTGAGTATTCTGCTTCAAGGAGAATTGCCTGTGGTCTGACTGCTGGCAACATTCCTTGGGTAGTTTAGAGTCCACAAAAGCAGGGTAGGGGGCATGCTTCTAGTTCCTGACCACCACTAAACAGATCACTCATCCACCCACCCAGTTTGGAACAACAGAGACCCTTCAAGGTGTTTGAACACATGCACCTTAATGACACTGTCATCCCTGGGCTTCTGTGACCTGAAATGCAGAAACCAAGGACAAGGAAACCGAGGCTTGTCCAGAATGCACAGTTGGTAGCTGAAGGAGGATTCAAACTCAGATTTGGCGTCTTTGGACTCAGCACTTCTGCTGTGACCTCGTGTATCATGAAGGTTACTGTCACCAGCAGACAAGAGTCTAGTCACTCTGACTCCATGCTCCATCTTAGAGCAGAGCGCAAACACCTCCGGCGTCCTCCCTTGGCAGATTCCACGTGCACAAACCTCTTGGGGGATTACATGCTTTAATCAGGGCACATACCTAGTACTTGTCTGTCTCAGTCCCAGTGACACCCTCTCCTCCTCACCCCTCCCCCAGTTCCCACCCCCGTACCTGGATTCTTATGCCTGTCTCCCCCTGCTTTGGGGTTCAGCTTGCATCAGGAGTGTCCAGCCAGCCACAGCACCAACTGCATGCTATGGCCTAAGAAGCTTTCTCTTCAAATACAGACTACAGATACTTCCCAGGACTGTTCTCAAGTGTTTAATCCTCTCCCTTCCAATTTCCATTCTCTGGGCATCTGATCTGGGCTTGATAGGGTTCCCCTGTGCACACACACACACCCTCAATCCCAGTGGTTTCCAATTTACATCACTCTGCAAAGGACCTTCTGCTGTTCCTAGCCAATTGTTGGTGTTGATACTTGCCACTGTGGACTGCCCAGCTCCCTGACCTGGCACTTGCCCTGCATTCCTGTCGGTTCACTTTGCCTGGAGATACTCAAGGTTTGGCTGAGCTGCATCTGGGGAAGCTGGCAGAGGCCGTGGTGTTAATTTTCTAATTGAGAGCACTGGTATACCCTGAACCACGACAGACAGATCGAAATGTCTTTCTGCTGGGAGAGCTCCCGTCACCCAAGGCATGCCAGTCACTAGTTTCTCATAATCACTCAGTTGAAATTATTTTATTTTGATTAGCTGTTATAAAAGTGTGCTAATGAGTCTATAATAAGCAGGCAGAACTGAGCCATTCTGAGCATAGACCATTGGGATACTAATACTGGTTTTACAGCATATCATTTTGTTTGTTTGTTGTTTGGGTGTGCTGGGGACCATTACCTAAAGATATTAAAGCAAGCAGGAGTCACTGTTACATAATCTCTTATGAATGGTAAGGGAAATACCAACCCACTCCAGGGAATGTGTGTGCATTCCCCTTCAGTGGTTTCTAAGGGTGTGCCTTTCTAATGAAGTGTGGGTGCATGAATGATGGCTGTCTAGTTGAGCAAAGCAAGAACTGTTAGCGAATTGTGCACAGGGCGCTGGTTCTTTGCTTTGGCCCCACCCCTCTGCCCGGTGTTGCTGAAGAAACGATTATCCTTGCTATTTTATAGATGATTAAACTAATACTCAAAGCTCCTCAGCGCTTGCCCGAGCTCACGCACCTGTTAAACTGTGGAGCTGCGATCGAATTTAGTCTCTAGCTTGGGTGTCCTCTTAATTTGGAAAGGCCTCTCACTAGGCAGGCAATTGGCGCTTCCCAGAGGAGCCCAGCTCTAGCTTTCCCGCAGAGAGCCGTGGGCTCCTCCCCTGGTCTCCGCCCAGTGTGTGCCCCCTGCTGGTGGACAAGAGGAGCGCCTCTGCAGAGAAACTGATCCCAAGCTCTGTTGCTTCCTTGTTCAGATTAAACCAGGGTTGGTGGGGTGCTGGTGGGGCGCTCTTCCAGTTCTTCCTTCATGAGAAATCTCCATCGACAGGTGAGAGAATTCGGGAGTGGATTCAGTAATACAGCTCAAAACCAGACATATAGAATTATGGCCATAAAGTATTCACAGGAGAATGAATTAGTGCCAGACAACCACGAGGCTAAACGCAGGGCTCCTAACTCCTGTCCCTTAGAATGTGCTCAGTGGGCCAGCCCCATCAGAATCACCTGGGAGCATGTTAGACTTAAAGCTCTTTATCTGTGAAGATAGCTCAGTAGGGAAAGCACTTGCTGCCCAAGTGGAAGGACCCGAGTTCAAATCCCAAGTTCCACACCAAACCCAGCAATTGTAACACAGCAATCTCATTGCTTCTGCATGGATGGAAGAGACAGGTAGTCCCCGAAGATTGGGGGTCAGCTATTCTGGGGTACAGAGTGGCAAACAGCAAAGATATCCTGCCTCAAATAAGGTAGTAGAGGAATGACCCCTGATGTGGGCCTTTGGCCTCCACATGAGCACTGTGCCATGTCCACACTCAGGCATGAGTGTTCACACACACACACACACTCACACAATTTCTTAATTTAAAAAAAAAAAAGCACAATCTCAGGTTTCCCCAGACCAGATGGCTCAGCACCTCCTTCCCTCTGCCCCCCGCCAGGGGTAGGGGATTCCTGTATGCAACATCCTTTGAGGCTCTGTGTATGTTTGATAGACTTCAGATTTGATTTTGTTTAAAGATCACAGTGACAACCGTATTTGCAACTGGATTCAAAGCCAAACTCCACAATTCACTGTGAGTGAGACATTAGTTAAGGGCGCCACCCCACAAGGTGCCTGTTTAATCATCTAGAAAACGGTGTACAGAAAGCCAGTTCTTCAGCCCTTAGGACACTCCCACCTGTATCTGAGAACCGGTACTTACTGACCCGGCCATTCCATCATTCACCTCGTCCTGCTGCTTAGGAATGCCAAGCCCAGACAATGGCCTTACCTCACTCCCCAATCCCCAGCACCCTCCTCCCCCACCTCCCAGGCCAGAAACCCACAAGACCCCTGAGTCAGCAAGTTCTTGGTTCCTTGGAGTGCAGAGACAGGGCAATTGTCTCAGAAACCAAATGATCACAGACAGTCATGAAAAAGACTTGTAGGTAGCAAATATAGTTTATTGTGTATTATGAAGGGAAAAGCAGGATAGACAAACGTCTGTTTAAGTAGCCGTTTTTAAAAAGGTACTGACTGTGATAGTGAATTGTATTTTGTAACATCCAAGCATGTTTTAAATTATGTCACATGAATAATTATAAAATGTTTGTATGGGTGTAAAGTTTGAAAAAAAGAAAAAGAAAAAGACTTGTAGGTTCCAGGGGGGGACATCAGCATCTCTGAAGTGATGTACCTTCCCCTTCCTGATTCTGTAAAGCAGTAAGGTGGATGATGCAGAAATCCCCTTCTGCACTGGAGGCTGGGCCAGACATTTCTTGGTCTCTTCAGCCCTCTTACAGGTCTCCATTTTAAAAATCATTTAGAACTTTTCTCTTTCAGTGAACATTTTATTTAAGGGGGTTCAGGCTCCCATCTCTAATCTCAGTACCTGAGAGGCAGGAAGTCTTGGAGTTCAAGGCCAGTCTGGGCTGCACAGTGAGACTGTAGCAGAAAGGCAAACATCAAGATGAACAACAACAAGAATAATGACAGATATATGAATGGAAGGGAGCTTATGGCTTTTGTGTGCTAACTTTAAACTTTAATTTTTTTAAAAAGCCCTAACACAAAAAGCCAAAGAAGGAAGTGAAATCACACATAGTAGAAACCAGCTAAGAGGAAATAAATACACAATGCAGAAAAAAGATGTGTGGAATGTTATCTATTTATTCTCTCTTAGGAAAGCAAACACTGTGTCTCTTGATTCATTTAGTATTTTTATTATTTGCTACCATGGGCTATGATGGGATTCCTACAGTCTCAGGAGGACTTGAACAACCCTGGAGTCTCTGTCTCTAGAATAGGAATTTATTAGATGTCCCTGGTGTTAGGATGGGAAGGTGGGTGCTCCATACACTAATAGGAAGAATACTTCTGAGGTACTGGGGTTGTGCTAGGCTCAGTGAGGGATTGAGTAGAATAAAACTGAGTCCTTGCTTCATGACTTACAACCTAGCAGGAAAGGCATAATTTAATAAAATGCTGCCATGGCAATAGATCCAGAATGTCAAGGCGAGGAGGAGAACATGCCTGGAGAGATATAAGGACTGCTTTGAGATAGCCTTTGGAGAGAAGATGGAATGGGATGAACCAATGAGACATAAGTATGTACTAAGAGCTTGGGGACCAGGCTAGGTGGAGAAATAAAGGATAAGAGGAGGCCAGATTCTAAGAATGGTTGTAAAGTCAGGAGGTAGGCAGTGACCTTAGACAGTATGGAGATGATGGGGGAAGTTGTCTGGGTTGAGTTATCCCTCTATAAAATGACAGTTCAAGCCTGAAATGTCCTCTCTAGGAAGCTCTTTTAGAAGGGTTGTAGTCTGAGGTGGGGACCCTGGAGCCACCCTGAACAGTTCTAGTTTGTGGGTCTAAGGACTCATCAAAGACTTTCCTGGTCAATGCTGTCTTCCAACACGTTCCCTCTAGTACTGTGCATATGTTAGAGACGTATGTGTAAGGATGCATGTCTTACAATCACACACTGTTAGATTTATGCCAGAATAGCAAAATACCTGAGCTAATCAGTAAAGGGGGTAGGGTGTTGAAGCTTTAATCCATAGTCACTTTGCCTGTTGGTCTAGGGCTGGTGGCCATACAGTATGTTACGGCAGAAGCACATGACCTACCCTATACCATCAAAAGCAGAAAAACAGAGGGAGCGCAGAGTATCCATATCAAGCTGCAGTATCTTAATCTGCCTTATTATACCCCTCCTAAAAGCTCTACCATTCCTCAAGAGTTCTAGAAGCTAGTGACTAAAACTTATAACATGGGCCTTTTAGGCTATTTAAGATCCAAACCATAATTCAATGGGAGATAAGCAGAGAGGTCACTTTGGTCATCCCAAGGCAGTGGGCCTTGAATTGAGCCACGCACTAGAACTACACAGTGAAATTGCTAAAGTCCCCTGGTGTATTGATGCTGGCTTCCTGGAGAATCCATGATGACCTCACCCATGTTGTAAGATTTTTGAGAAGAGACCAAGGGGAAAGCTGCTCGGAATAAGCTGAGGCCAGTCCATCCAAGGGACCAAGAGAAGCACACAAATCCCTCATCCTCTAGGCAGCCATACCTACAAGGCCAGGAGGGAAGCTAGGCCAGAAAGCCGGATGTGAATGGATGCATACGTTCAACAAATATTTACCATAAGCCCAAGCAAACAAAGCACAACTTAGCATCAGATGAAATTATAATTTACATAAAAGTGTTGTAGTAGGTGGGCTTTTAAAAACAAACCAGGGATCCTAATGGCAATTTGTGAGTGCATTTCTAGCAAAGATCTAGTAGAAGGCCTGTGGCTCTGAGAGAGGGTGGGAAATTCTAGCCTTCCAGGAGTTCCAACCCCCTAGAACCACCCAGTCTGGGAACTCAGTGAGCCAGGGATGATTCCTCATGGTGCCCCCAACCCCAAGCCCCCACACATAGAACAAAGATTCCAGATAAATAGGAAAGTTCTTTTGGGGTTAGACACAACAGACATGCTTTGTATTGAGGAACCACAAACATTTAAAGAGGCAAAGGCAAACAAACCCTAATGAGAACGGTGAGCATCAGTAAATAAATCACTCTCCTGAGTTCACAGCATCCTCAGAAAACTAATGTGCTGATCTCAGAGTCCTGTTTGCAGAATAGTTAAGTGCTGGGAATTCACCTGCTGTGTCGATTCCAAAGGCTCTGGAGTGGCTGTGGCTGAGGAGTACAGCAATGGTATCATTTCCAGCTCTCATGAACAGGCAGTCTGCTCCCATTTGTGGAGATGGTGCCTTTTGCAGTCATCACATGAATGAGCCATCCTCTGCTCATATCTGCCTCAGCCTGAAGTGTTGGGTCCCCTCACTGTGGCACAGAGCGGGGCTACCTCTTGGCTATGCAGAGCTCTCCTGTACCATCACCTCCCCACTACACACACAAGTTCAGACCAGAAGAGAGCAGATCCAGGGCTGTAGCCAGGCCTTCCTATTATTATTATTATTATTATTATTATTATTATTATTATTATTTGAAATGGGAATAAGGAAAAGCTGGCTTCTGAAAGGTAGAAGAAATGGGGGACTTGGAGACAGCATGTAGAGGGCACACCTGAGTAGCACACCTTTGTGTGGATGCCAGTGTGGATGTACAGAACGCAGGCGGCTGATCTGGAACAGCTGGGAAGGCTGAGGGCTGAAGGTGCTGAGGGATGCTTTGAAGAGATGGTTCACGAGGGCAGAAAAAGTGCCAGCAGACAGCCACAGAGAATGAACAGAGAGAGGGCACCAGGGACAATAAGCCTCGAGAACTAACATCCAGTGACTCACTTCTTCCAACTAGGGCTCACCTCCTGAAGTTTCTAGAACTCCCAGAGTAGCTATTCAAACAAGAGTCCAAGAAAGACACTTCAGATTCAAATTATGACTCCAACAAATGGGTCCCCCTTGGAACAGTCCACAGCATTTCTGGACCCACAGGTCCTGCATTCTCTATTCACACTGGGAATCAGTCCAGAGGTTGTTACTATGTGAACTTTAGAGAAACCCTGCAAGGCACCTATTTGCAAATGAAGTTTTTTTTTTTAAGCTTGCTTTTTATTTATTAATATATATGTGGTGTTCTGACTACATGTCTGCCTGCATGACAGAAGAGGGCACCAGATTTCATAGATGGCTGTGAGTCACCATGTGATTTCTGGGAATTGAACTCAGGACCTCTGGAAGAGCAGCCAGTGCTCTTAACCTCTGAGCCATCTCTGCAGCCGGAATTTTGGTTTCTTGCATAGCGAGTCTTCCATGCTTGATGCTTCAATGGTGCCCCAGGTTTGGACCCAGTACTTACCAGAGGAAATATTCTTTCTGTACTTGTCTCATGGACACAGCTAGCCTAGGATTCGCCTCAGATCCCAGGGCCTTGCCCACAATCCATTACTGGTGTGATTTTCTAAGGATCAAGCATTAAATTAAAACAAGGGCTTCCCTGGCTCAGCCTGAGGCATTCGCTAACTAACTGCAGTGTCAGGGGAGGAGCATTACCCCCAACATAAAAGCTTATGAGTTTGCTGCTGATACCACGGACCATAACTCAGATTGCCTTGGCAGGAAGCTTTTCTACTCAGGCAATTAAGAAAGGAACCTGCTCTCTTAATGGCTGGGATTAAGTCAAAATGAAGGCAGCTGAAACAAAAGTGACACTGACCTTCTCCCTCCGGCCTGATTATCTTAATTAACACTGCGTGGCAGGAGTTTGGAGGCCAGCATTGACTGTTCTGTTCCTGTTTGTCTCCCTCAGAGCCCTAGACACAGTTAACCTGGCCATCATAATCAAAACCCAGTACTCAGCGGTCTCTCAGCCTTCTTACCAGAGCTTCTTCCTTGCAATCAAGTTACAAAGAAAATAAATTAAGCAAAAATCTCATCATATTTTTAAAGTATAAGTTTACAATTTTGTGTTGGACAGCATCCCTGGTTGCCTTTGGCTGCATGGGATGTGTGGGCTGCATGTTGGACATGCCTACTAGCTCTACTAAAACCAGCCTTTCTCTGCTGGGACCCAGGCTCAGACCCCAAGTGATTTCAAGGTGTTAGCAAATTCAACAATTATTGATTTATGCCAATGACTTTCAGGCCTGAGTGTATATAAAATTTTCACACCTGCTATGAATACAGATTTCTGAGGATGCTGGCATCTGTAAGCGTCTCATTGAATAGGCCTAGGGAAGCCCAGACCTCACAGGTTTCAAGACTCTACAGTGATTCTAAGATGTAACTAGGTTGAGGACTGTTCAATTTGGTCAATCTCTAAGCAAAACATAAGGACACACTGAGGCTGGAGAGAGGACCTGGCTCTCCCCTATCTCTGAAGCTGAGTCTGCATGGCTGGTTCCCAAGTCCATCCTACTGTTCAGTGCAGGGGGTGAAGCTGTTTACAAAACCAGAGTCCTCCCTTCGTAACTGAACTGGCCCTGTCTGTTCACCTATAATGCTTATTTCAAAATGTGAACTTGTTCCTAAGAAAATTGACACTAGGCAATGATATTGATATATTTGGGAAATTATTGATGCATTAGAGAATTTGACTGGGGATATAGTTCAGTAGAAAAGCTTTTGCCTAACATGCCCAAGGCCATGGGTTCAATCAATATCAACAAAACAAAACAAAAATCCCTAGTATTATAAATCCGTAGTTCATTTTTTTTCTTATGTACAATTTTTTATTTACAAAGACAGAAAACTGCACCAAGCTGAACTAAGCCACCTAAGAGTACACAAAATGTACTCTGGTGTCTGTCAGATACCCCTATTCTCTGTCTTGAGCCTCAGGCATCTATAGCAGTTAGTGTTTAAAAATTCCCCCTGATACCATGCAGCCCCCTCTTCCCATTATTTCATAATAATTCAGTGACTGAAACCCTCCTGATACCCACTTCCACCAGCAAACCTCAGGTCTTTTTCAAAGTCAGGTACCATGTCTATCAAATGGGTCTCTTGTTCATTTAACTAGGCTTACCACATATTATTTTTATTTCATCCCCGTCCTTATTCTGTGCTAATAATGAATCCTTTGAGCATTATACTCTCAACCTACTTTTCCTACAAATTGTGGGAGCAAAGTGTATGATTTTTGCAGTGGCTTTTGTTTTTGTTTGAGATAAGGTTTAACTATGGAATCTAGCCTTGAACTCTTTATTCTCTGCCTTTATCTTCCGGGGTCTAGGATTACAGGCATGCACCGCTGCACATAGCCTAAGTGCAATGCCCTGTATTGAGTGAGTATTCTTGGCATATGCGGGACCGAACCCAGGACCTTATGCATGCTCTACATCTATGAACAGGGAATGTATATGTCACCAGAGACTCCTAACTATGGAAGTCATTTTATGTGTTTCTTCTTGTCATCTGGATAATGATTCATGGACACATTGTCGTTGAAGTTTAGTCTGCTATTTTTTCTTTACTCTGTCATCTCTTGGCAAGAACTAGGAGGAAGGCTTCTCTGGTGGGGTTGAAGGGATTCCCTGAAGGTTAGGAAGGTTAGGAAAGGTTAGAGAAGCAAGTGGTCATGGTTCTCATGCTTCCTTTGGGGCTTTCCACCCACATGCAGGACCTTGTTCCCCTCCGGGCTCAACCACTTAGGGATGTGGTTTCAGGTCCCTTGGTTGCTTTCCCTAATGCCCACACTACTCAGTCCTCACTGCCCACCGCTTGTGGTGTGGACTTCTTCCGGGGCTCTCATCATTCTGAAGTTGGGGTCAGGAAGAGCTTGGGACTTAGGTGCTCATCTTTAGTTAGGTTTGCCTTGTTGGTGTTGGATGTCTTTAATTCCACACATTGGAGCTTCTGGCTCCCATCACTAAACAAATGCTTGCTGGTTCCCTGCCCACACTCTCAGCACGAGCCTCTTCCAACACCTCATCTGGCTGCTTAGTTGGTGCCTCCGCTCACTTGTCCTGCCATCCATTTGAACCAGAGATCTGCTTCAGAGGTAAAAATGGAATTACTTCATCCTTCTATACATCTTAAGGACATAGGTTTGCATGATATCTTTGTAGAACTTGGACCCAAAGAGTTGATTTAAAATCTGCTTGCTCAGCTAGCTTCACATTTCTTATTTTACTTCTCTTGTGGATTTGGAAATTGAAATATCTTGGGATATATGTTATTTATGTCTGTCACTTATTACCAGAAATTTAAGGTCATCTAGTTCAGCAGTCACACCCAGGGTCCAACACTGATCCCATCAAAAGTCAGAATTGAAACGAAGAAATTTAACTGTGCTTTTCTGAGCTGGTATCCTCACACTGTGTCTCCCAAGGAATGTCTCCATCCAGTTCCATAAGATGAGAAATCAGCCTGATGCTTGAGTAAGATAACAGCCGCAAAACCATCAGTGACTGAGGGACCACACAAACTCCTTCCTGTACCTTCTTGTATCTATCTCCACACTCTGTTTATCTTAGTGTCATTTAAAGACCTGTGTTCCTGGAGTCCAAGTTTCTGTTCTCTTTTCTTCTAGAACAGAAGCCAGCCATCTGTGTTTAGACTGCACACCCCACACACTTCCCATCTAGCCCATTAAAACAAGTGGGTTCTGGGTGGTGGATGTGCTCTGAGTCTGGGTACCGCTCCTGGCTTGTGATGCCAGTGGAGGACAAGGTCACAAAATTGTCAATAGATTTTTGAAGTACTCAAGACCTCACATCCTGTGGAGAAGCTTTGCTTGCTGCCATGTGCCTGTAGCTTCAGGGGCTGAAGATCCTGCAAGTTTGCTGGCTGACTGGGTGAGTCAGAACAGTAAGCTTCCAGTTCTGTGAGGGACCCTGCCCTAAGGCAGTAAAGCAGAACAAATAGAGGAAGGGCACCCAACATCCTGCCCTGGCCTCTGCAAGTATGCACATAGGTATACACATTTTTACATTCACTTATATGCACTATATAGACACACAACAAAAAATAAACCGTACAAGGAATACTGTAGTAGATTGTCTACTGCTGGGCAGTCTGACAGTGAACAGCAGAGCACTGTGGCATCCTCAAATGTGGGTAGTGAGGCTATACTCTTGCATGCTTTGGAGGCCCCAAAAGACCTCACTTCCCACTGTAAGATGTGAAAAAAGGATCTGTAAAGTTTCATGTGAGTATGAACTTTCAACCAACCACTCCATATTTTCCTACTTGGGTCCCAAGCCTGGCTTGACCATTCTTTTCTCCACTAAAGCACATCTTCAGAGCCTTCACTCTGGGTACCTCTCAAAAGACTTATGTTTCACACTGGATTGTTTTTCATCTGCCTTTCAGGGTTCTACCAGCTTCTAGAATCATAGTCTTGGAGTTGCATGCCAGGAGAGATAGAGCTTACCTTAGAGTCCATTTCAGTAGCTGCCTCTAATATTATCTCTCAAGTTGTCCATCTTTCTCCTTGTAGATTCTAGGCTGTCCTCTCTTCCTACATCAGCCAGGACTGACATGTGGTGGTGACCAAAACCAAGGGGGAACTGTGCTGGGTATAAATGATGAGTGCACACACTTGAAGTTGGCACGTGAAGCAGCATGCTGGCAAATCTAGGTAGGACAAACAGGAATCTACAAGGAGAGAGATGGATGGCTCAAGGTATGATACAGAGGCCACTGTCCCTTTAAAAGCACAGCCTCAGTGACGTAACTTCCTCCTACGAAGCCTTACCTCCTAAAGGCTCCACTATCTCCCAGTGCTATCATAAGATAACAATGAATTCTTCAATACCTGGGCCCATGGGGAATACTTTCTACAACACAGAGCCTTTCAACAGAGGCTTTTGATAAGAGCTGTTGACAGCAAAGGACTTGTGTTCCAAAGGTGGAAGACCCATGCACATGAAAGATGTCTTAGTTGTTGTTCTGTTGCTGTGAAGAGACATCACGATCATGACCATAGGAACTCTTAGAAAGTATTTAATTGGGACTTGCGTACAGTTCCAGAGGCTTAGTCCATTATCATCATGGTGGGGAACATGGTGGCAGGCATCGCAGGCATGGCAGCCTTGGACTGGAGAAGTAGTTGAGAGCTATATCCTGATCCACAAGCCAAGAAAGAAACTGACTGGGCCTGGCATATTATTTTTTTTATTTTTTTATTATGAATAAAGTCATATTTTTAATCCATGTATTCCTTTGTTCAAACTCCCTTCCCCCTCCCACCGCTCCCAGTCACTCTTTCTTCTCCCCATCACTTTATCTTCTCCCCAGCAAGGGCAGGAGGTTCCAAGGTCCCAAGATGGCTTAGTTCAGCATCCACTCCAGGCAGATCTGCTTTCCTCACCCTAACATCAAGACTGGGTCAGGTGTTCCTCTAGAGGGAATGGGCTCCAAGGTCTAGCATGTAATTTTAAAACCTCAAAGTGATTCAGTGATACATCCCAATATATTCCTCCCAATCCTTCTAATCCTTTCAAAGCATTCCACTCTCTGGTGACTAAATATTTAAACATCTAGTGACTAAAAACATTTCTGAGCTTATAGGGACCATTTTTCTTTATACCACTATAGAAAGCATTAAGCTTTCTGAGATCCTTGTTAATTTTTTTCTCTTCTCACACAGCATCTATGCTTGGAATACTTGACAGACACATCTCTGAGAGATACTCTTTGCTACTGAGGCTCATGGATGGATGGTGAGCTCCCTTTACTTTAGCAGGTGAGTATATTTCTGCTTATTGTTATTCCCTCACACAGCCATGTGTCTCAGGCATGCAATGAGTGCAAAGTCCACTTAATTAAACTGAACAAATCTGATTCTTTATGATGATGCACAGTGTACTCAGTGCCTATATGATGATGTACATGATGTATAAAGTGACTCTGGCTGTAATGCAGTAGAGAATCAATGTGTTTATTTCCTGTTCATCAGCTGAAGTTCTGTGGTTAGGATTGGGAAAATCTGGATGAACAGAATTCCCTCAGAGACTCTGGAACTAATGAACAAACACTGAGTAGGTACAGTTTTGTTGTTTGTTTGCTGTTTTTGTGGGTGCTGGAGAGGAAACCTAGAACCTGACACATACTAGGCAAATGCTCTACCACCGAGCTACCTCAGTTTGCAACATCTGTAACACACTGGTGCTGAGGAGTTTCCAGTGCAGATCCTTAGGCTATAATGTGTTTTTATTCTTTTCTTCCCATAGATCATGGCAGATCAACTTGACCTTCTCTTAGGCGTGATCTTTGTGGCCAGTCCCATGCTGGGAATGCCTCCTTGTTCTTCTGATGGCCAGATAGCCTTATTTCGCCTCTGTAACCTTACCCAGATTCCCTGGGTCCTCCACACCACTGAGAGACTCCTGCTCAGCTTCAACTACATCAGCATGGTCAATGCCACATCATTCCCACTCCTGGAGCAGCTCATGCTGCTGGAGCTGGGGACCCAGTATACACCCATGACCATTGACCGGGAGGCCTTTAGAAATCTGCCCAATCTTAGGATCTTAGACTTGGGCCAAAACAAGATTAAAGTCTTGAATCCAGATGCCTTTCAGGGACTACCCCATCTCTTGGAACTTCGACTGTTTTCCTGTGAACTCTCCAGTGTTGTACTAAGAGATGGTTACTTCAGAAATCTAAATTCATTAGCTCGCTTAGACCTGTCTGCCAACCAGATTTACAGCCTTCGCCTCCATTCTTCATTTCAGGAACTGAATTCCTTAAAAGCCATAGATTTTTCTTTCAATGAAATATTCACTTTATGTGAGGAGGAACTCAAGCCCCTGGAGGGCAAAACACTCTCTTTCTTTGGCCTCAAATCAACTAGCCTGTTCAGCAGAGTCTCTGTGGACTGGGAGACATGCAGGAATCCATTCAGAGGCATGTGGCTGGAAACACTAGATCTTTCTAGTAATGGATGGACAGTGACCATCACAGGGAACTTCAGCAGCATCATCTGGGGAAGCCAGGTTTCCTCTTTGTTTCTTACGCACCACATAATGGGGTCTGGGTTTGGCTTCCAGAACATCAAAGACCCTGACCAGAACACATTTGCTGGCCTGGCTACAAGTTCAGTGTATGTCCTGGACCTTTCACATGGTTATATCTTCTCTCTGAATTCCTATGTATTTAAGACACTGAAAGATTTGAAGTTACTGAACCTTGCCTACAACAAGATAAACAAGATTGCAGATAATGCATTTTATGGACTTGACAAGCTGCAGGTTCTCAATATGTCGAGTAATCTTTTGGGAGAACTTTATAATTCCAACTTCTATGGGCTACCTAGAGTGGGCTACATTGACCTTCAAAAGAACCACATTGGGATCATTCAATACCAAACATTCAGATCCCTGAAAGAATTACACACTTTGGATCTCCGTGATAATGCTCTTAAAACCATTAATTTCATTCCAAGCATACTGACTGTCTTCCTGAGCGGTAATAAGCTGGTCCGGCTGCCACACATCCACTTTACAGCCAACTTCATCCAGTTATCTGAGAACAGGCTAGAAAATCTGGCTGACCTCTACTTTCTCCTTCGAGTTCCTCAGCTTCAGTTTCTCATCCTGAATCAGAATCGCCTTTCTTCCTGCGAGGCCATCTACACCTCCTCAGAGAACCTGAGCTTGGAACAGCTTTTTCTTGCAGAAAACATGCTGCAGCTTCCGTGGGAGAACGGCCTCTGTTGGGATATTTTTAAAGGCCTTTTCCACCTCCAAGTCCTGTATTTGAACAGTAACTTTCTTCATTTCCTTCCCCCCGGAATATTTAGTGACTTGGTTTCCTTACGGAAGCTCAGTCTTGGTGCTAACAGGCTGACCACTCTTTCTCCTGACACCTTACCTGCTAATTTGGAGATTCTTGATATATCTAGAAATCAGCTTTTCTCACCTGATCCTTGGTTGTTTGCTTCACTTAGTGTCTTGGACATAACTCATAATGAGTTCATCTGCCAATGTGAACTTAGCCCTTTTATTACCTGGCTCAACCAAACCAATGTCACCCTGCTGGGCTCTCCTGCAAACATTTACTGCATGTACCCGGACTCGCTGCTAGGGACCTCCATTTACAGCCTCTCCACGAAGGACTGTGATGAAGAGGAAGCCTTGCAGTCCCTAAAATTCTTGCTTTTCATCCTTTGCACCATCACTTTGGCTCTTCTCCTCATCTCCACCATTGTAGCCATAAAATTCAGGGGGAGTTGTTTCCTGTGTTATAAGACTATCCAGAAGCTGATGTTCAAGGACAAGGTCTGGAGTTTGGAACCTAGTGCATACAGATATGATGCCTATTTTTGCTTCAGTAGCAAAGACTTTGAATGGGCCCAGAATGCTTTGCTCAAACACCTGGATGTTCAATACAGTTCCCACAATAGACTCAGGCTGTGCTTTGAAGAAAGAGACTTCATCCCAGGGGAAAACCACATCTCCAACATCCAGGCAGCTGTCTGGGGCAGCAGAAAGACTGTATGTCTAGTGAGCAGACAATTCCTGAAGGATGGCTGGTGCCTGGAAGCCTTCAGGTATGCCCATGGCCGGTGTCTGTCTGACCTCAAGAATGTTCTCATCGTGGTGGTGGTGGGGTCCCTGTCCCAGTACCAGCTAATGAAACATGAGACTGTCAAAGGGTTTCTGCAAAAACAACAATACTTGAGGTGGCCTGAGGACCCCCAGGATATTGGCTGGTTTCTCAATAAACTCTCTGGGCACATACTAAAGGAAGAAAAGGAGAAGAAGAGAAGCAATACCATTCAGTTGCAAACCTTAACAACCATTTCCTAGTGGAAGGAAACCTTTACAAGAACCACAAAGAACTCTTCATGTTGTATATGCACAACCATTTGGGGGTGCTTACCAGGGGTTGTTTTCTGACTATGAGAACATCATCAATCTCTTGATTTTCACGTCAACAGGACTTTTGTGTCACTGACCTCCAAATGGAAAATAATAGAAAATTGCAGCTGCCTCCAAAGGTTCCCAGTCACTATCAACTTCTGTTCAGGCCCAATAACACTGTTTCCTCCTATCCCATTGCAAACTGGCAGCCTCCTAGATGGTGAGGGTACCTTGGGAGAAGTTACAGGTCACTTCATGTTGTTTGTGCTGTTCAGTTCAAGAACAGGCTGCTGAATAATCCTGAGTTCTTGACACAGTAGCACATGGACAGAAGAGATGGGACCTTCTCTTGCCATAGGAATGAAGCAAGTGTGAGGACCGATGCCACTGTCTGAGTGATAAGAAGTTGGATGGCATCAGCCCAATTGCTGTGGCCATAATTTACTTACTTCCTGTTGTGACCTTGCAAGTCCAGCTTTTGTGGGTCATGGCCATATTCTGCATTGGAACTTTTACCTGGTGCTCACACCCTATCATGACCTAGCACTAGCCTGACCTTTCCATTTTTTTTTTCCTACAGCTGTTGTATCTGCTACATATCTGTAAGAAGGATGTGGACACACACTGATTTCTTACTAATTTTGTAGGTTTTTTTTTCTTTTAACTATGTAACTTTAGCATTCTACACCATGGTTGGGCCTCTGTGTTCTCTCCTGTAGGTCCAACAATATCTACCTCATAAATATGCTTCAAATGCTCATTGGCCAAGAATGTCATGGCTTCTGTAAGATTTTTATTAATTGTCCTAATGACCATAGGAGAAGGCTCATATTCAAAGGCCCCTGGAGGCTTTAATGATTTCTTTAAATTTGTATTCATTAATTCAAAAGAAGTTATGTATACTTTGCATTGTAATCATTTTTGTGTGTCTTAATGTAGCAATGTTTTTCTGCAAAAGCATTAAGAAACTTTAAACCAAAAAAACTTGTGTCCTGAGTACCCTATCCTATCATTTGAACTCCTTCACATTCAGTGTACAGCTAGACCAGCTCTTGCAGCATGAATACATAGAGAGGGATAAAGCACCTAAAATGTCACTCCTGCACCCTTGCTGTGACAGACACACATCTCAGACTCTCTGAGCACTTCTTACCCATGTATGTGTCTGAGCTTACCCTGCAGTTGCAGTATATCCATCATTATACAAACAACATGCATCCTACTTCTTTCTGGAATGTTCTCTTGTATCTTCCTATCCACTCTATACATTCTTTGATCCAGCCCATAAAGACCCCATGAACTCTTCCAACCCAGAGCCCTCCACCCTTCTTTTCTGGAAACTCTTGGCTCAATGTCTATTCTTTCTAGTCTAGGACTTGCTTTTTGCTGCCCCTCTGGACTATAAACTCCATGGAAAAATCCATGTGCTCCCTACCCACCCTCATTAGTCCTGACATGATATATGGCTTAGGGATCACATGGGAGTCTTCTGCCTGCACTTCCTCCCCAAGCTTCTTTCTCCACTAGCTTCCACCAGGGTCACTCATTTCTCCACGGTAACATGACTGCCTCTTCATGATGACCTCAAATTTTGGTTACTGAAATATATGCCAATGTTATATTTGGTCTGTGTGTGGACACCCAACTGTGAGCCCTGTTGGCTGGTCCATTGTGTTTACCTGTGTGTCCTGGACCATAAGTGGGACCTGGTCCATAGTAAGTTCTTAATAAATACTGAAGTGTCCAATAACACCCACTTTCTTATGTGACATTGTAGTTGTCTTCTCCTCTTAGATCTCCAGGGAGGGCAGGGCTAGACTCTGAGGAGGACACCGTAGAGAAACTGAAGGCAGATGAAGGTGAAATGCTATAGGCTCCAAGAAACATTGGGCATCGTCTTGTGGTGTAAAGCTCTAAGGGGCATGCTTAGACAGGCCAAGAGTGGTGCAGGGTTGAGGACTAGGTGTGGGGAGGCAGGAAAACAGCCCTGGCTTATTCATGGAGAAGGCATTCTTCTTCTCCTTGTTCTCAGGGGTACAGCAAAACCATTCCCTAGCCTTCCTGGCAGTTATAAATAACCACAACTCCTGAAGACCAAGGACACTGATGCCGGATTGGTCCAGTCTCACCACACTGCTGTCCATCAGCCTTGGCTCTGCACACGCTGCACGGACAGCCATGATGTTCAGCAGGTCTTGGCAGAGTCTCTCCCAGGAATGAGGCTGTGCAGCTATAGAGGGGACCAGGGCCACAGCAGACATGCAGCTCCACAAGTCCACCTTCTTTTCTGAGTTACTCAGAAAGGTGCAACTGTAAGTATTCCTGGCACTCCGTGTGGTTGAGCCAACATGGCTCGGGTGAGACGCACCTCGTACGGAGGCACGCCCCTACATAAACCTATGGCACTGCACCTTCCTGGATGCATACACAAGCACGCCCTAAACGTGACTACGTAAACCCGTACACACCACTTCCCTTAAAAGAGACATCCACGTTTTGGTCTCTCTCTTCTCATCTCCTTCTGTCCTGCTTTTGTTCCTGTACCCGCCTGGAATTCTCTTAAATAAACCCTTGTGTGGCCTTGGTAGTGTGATTGTATGTGTGTTTTCTCACGTGTGAAACCAACAGCAACTGCTCTCTTTTTCTTTCTGCTTCTCTTCTAAGTATTCTTCACTTCAGATTTCCATTTTTCTAGAGCCCCCTCCATGGCACAGTCTGTCTGCCGATCTCCATGCTGGCTTCACTCACATGGCACGGCTTTCCCTCTGCCTCTCCAGTCTACCCTTCTTGGCATCTGCTGAGATTTACACCCTGCCTGCCCTGAGGTTTTTATTTGTTTTGTTTTTAAAATTAAACTCTAACAAAATTGTCCTCAAGCTTTACAAAAAAAAAAAAAAAAAAGAGAAAGAAAGAAAAAGAAAAAGAAATAAAGAAAAAGGGATTCTACTGCTCAGCAAGAAAAATTGAAGAGTATTTGTTCTCTTTATTCACTAGAGAAATATAAATTACAACCACGTTGGTGTGGCACTATCCATGCACCCACATGACTAACATCAAGATGATTGTCACTACCAAATAGTGAAAAGGACATGGAACAATGGGAACACTTTAGATGACAGGTGTCTTAGTGTGTTTCATTGCTGTGAAGACACACCACGACCATGGCAACTCTTATAAAGAACACATTTAATTGAGGGGTCAGTTCCCTGACAGTTCACAAGTTCAGTCCATCATGGCAGGGAACATGGCAGCCTGCAGGCAGAGGTGGTGCTGGAGCTGAGACAGCTACATCTTGCATGCAACAGGAAGTTGACTGACTCACTGGTCAGTATCCTGAGTATATGAAACCTCAGAGCCCAACCCCACAGTGACACACTTCCTCCAACAAGGTCTAACCCACTCCAACAAAGCCACACTTCCTGATAGTACCACTCCCTATGAAATTATGGGATTATGGAGGCCAATTACATTCAAACTAACATAGCAGTGAATATGTAGATTAGCATCTTTTCAGAAAGTCAACTGTCATTTCCTGATAACGTTTAACCCTTACATGTCCTCCACACACCAGAAATGTGTACATATTCCACCAGAGGATTTATTAGCATTATTTATAATAGCCAATACAGGAAGCAACTTTCTTGTCCATTAATCATAAAAGTCATTGGGAAAGAACTACATGGACACTTCAATAATTGCAGCTGTACATAACCACAGGTGCTGATCTCACAGAAGGGCTGACAGTGGGAACATAATAATATATGAAAGACAGCACCCACTTACAGTGCTGGTGTTGACAGCAGTCACCTTTGAGGCATATGGAGGGACTTCTGAGACACTGGGTAGACTCCATGTCTTGAGCTGGGAAGTGATGATCAAATGTGTGTACTTTATGGAGATGCAACTTCTGTGTACCCATGGACCTGTTTACTTTTGCCCAAGGTTGTATTCTGAAGTTCTAAATCAAAGAAGCTTAAGAAACAGGGACATTTTTATCGTGTCTGTAGAGCAGATGGGGCAAATACCTCATCCCCCAAACTTCTTAGTTCTGTTGGGAAGGCCACTGAGTATCCATGTGTTCCCCTGTGCTGTCCCCAACAAAACAGTCATTTCTTTGGTGTCTTCGGGAGATCATTTGGTTATAAGAGAATACAAACTTTCATTATGCATCTTTAGTATTAATTTCTCTCTATATATTTATTCATTTAGTGTGTGCGTGTGTGTGTGTGTGTGTGTGTGTGTGTGTGTGTGAGAGAGAGAGAGAGAGAGAGAGAGAGAGAGAGAGAGAGAGAGAAGACAACTTGTAGGCATGCATTCTCTTTTTCAACCATGCAGGCTACAGGGATTGCACTTGGGTCATCAGGTGTGGTGGCAACCCATTTATCCACTGAGCTATCATTCTGCCATCTCATTGGAGCCTTTGATACCATTTAATGTTATCACTGATGTGTGTATTTTGTTAATAAGTCTTTAAATAGGCAAGATAAATATGCTTTCACTTGAAACCAAGAAGATAGCATCTGTATAAAAGACAGAATACAACAATTACCACCCAGAGTTTATCTACTTATTTTTCTTTCAAAATACAGCCTTACCTTGTTGTCCAGGTTTGGATTGCAAGTATATGCCACCACACTAGCTCGTAATTTTTAATTAAACAAGAAAGGTAGGACAATCATTTCAGCTGATGAATCTACATGAGCAAATCATGTAGGGTTCCAAGCTGGTCCAGCAGATGAGGGAGACTGCTGTGCAAGCCTGCCCATCTAAGTTTGATCCCTGGAAACGCATAAAGGAGGAGACAGCTGACTCCATAATTGTTCTCTGACCGCTACACATGTGCTGTGGCACAAGTGCATACCCACACACACACATCATATGAGTTCACACTCCACAACAATAATAGATATTCTTTAATATTTTAATGTATATGTAATATTTTGCTGTTTTCCTTGTGAGTAAAGGAATTTTTAATCTGTTTTACTTAGCAATTAAGTGTTTTATTTCTCATCAGCCACAATACGTCTCATTTAGATGGAGCTTTAATGAAATTCAGCATTTTTATTTTACTGAAAATTCCATGGAAAGAACTCGCTAAGGCTCCTGTCATCCTCTCTGGCAGGTTCAGGCAATTCAGACAGGGTGGCTTTATTTCTGAAACATGGGAATCTGACCCAAATGGCTGGAGATCCTGTTTCTTTTCCCAATTAAGGCCACAGGGCTGTATTTTCTCATCTCCTCCCCAGAAAGGCCACCTCACTGAGATGTGATAAAAACCAATGACATCATGTCTCATTGAGACTCAGCCTCACTTCAGGAAGCAGGTGCTTTGGCAGAGAGGAGCCTGGACCTTTTTCTCTGCTGTGATGACCTAGGTTTGCTGCTCAAGCAGCCCTCAGGGCCCAATACTTAAGGCTGTCTACATGGTTTTTCCAGTGACCTGGGCTGTGAATGCCCCCACTCCTGGTACTTTTCCAGTGGCAGCTATGATATATGGTCAGCATCTCCTGAGCCTACCAGTTATATACCAAGCCTGGAGTTACCACTGGTGTGGCCCCTAGAAAGATAAGAAAAGCTTCGGGGAGAGGGAACTGGAAAGCCCACTTATACTTAGAAATAAGACATCTAACCAAGAGGTCATGACAAGGTGCAAGGTTGGGAAAGGTATCCCTCTGGCCTTGCTCAAGCTACAGCTCTGAAGCAAGCCTTGAGGTCCTCATAGACCATCCCCTAGATAAATT
Source organism: Sigmodon hispidus (assembly GCA_004025045.1). Taxonomy (NCBI): domain Eukaryota; kingdom Metazoa; phylum Chordata; class Mammalia; order Rodentia; family Cricetidae; genus Sigmodon; species Sigmodon hispidus. The sequence goes on from PVIH01003852.1 coordinate 102,611, forward strand.
GTTAGCAATTTGGAATTGGAGGACCCCAGGTATAATTCTATCTGGGTCATCTGTCACCCTTGAAGCTCCAGGGATTGCGTCGTGATCATTGTTTTTCCCTAAGTTAGTGAGTTGGCCCTGCTAGCAAAAGCTCCTGTCCCCAGGCCTAATGGCCAGAGTTCCATCCCCAGGACAACATAATGGAGGGTGAAAAACAATTTCTACAAGTTGCCCTCTGACATCTACATGCATGCTGTCACGCAGGTGAGTGAGTACACATGCATATGTGTCCACGTACACACACACACACACACACACACCACAAACACACAATAAATACACATCAACATATATTGCAGAGAGACAAAAGTATGCTGTGTAAGTGAGCCATTGGGGTCTCTCTGGGCTGCTCTAGCTTCCCTGGTCTGGACACTCATGCTTAGTCCCTGGGATGAAGTCACCTCTTTAAAAGTCTAGGCAGCACCCCTGGAACTCTGAGAAGGAAGCTGGTCACTAAGCTGTTTTTAAAAATACAATAAAGGGAGCAGGAGAGCTGACAAGCTCACCGGGACCTGTGGTGAGCTCACCCTGGGGGTACCCGTTGGGATGAGCCCTTCTCCTGGAAGTGCACAAAGGTGGCTAAGGAAAGGTGTCAGAAAAAGGCCTTTCAAGATAGTCTTGAAGACGTTAAGAATTGAATGAAAAAGAAAGGAATAAAAACTTGGCAGAGATTGGCAAATGCAAGTCCTTTGTTGTTGCACCATGCCAAGTACCCACTAATGCTTCTTCACTGCTGGGAAAAAAAAAAAAAGATAACAACAGGTTGTTAGTTTTAGCTTTGGAAAATGAAAAATCCAAAGTGAGAGAAGCCCAAGATATTATCCTACAGCTGAGAAGAGGATGTTTTTTTATCTTGTTTGTCAACTATATACAGTGAAAGAGAGGCTAACTTCCCAACAAAGTGAAGAAACTGATCAGAACTGGAAAGGATGTCCCTCAGAAGTGGTCTCCAGTTGTGACAACACCATTGGGGATTTGTCTATGAAGACCTTACAGCAAATTGCTCTTGAAGAAAATGACTGACCATTCCAAACCAAAGAACCAAATTCTACTGCTCCTCTAGACACACTGGGGAGTGATTTTCATTCAGGTAAAGTCTAGTGATGATGTCTTACCTAAGACTGTGTCTTTCTGTCACCACTTGAGAAAGATTTTAGTAATGTAAGTTGCCCCCCTGCTGTGGAGGACTGTGAAGCCAGTCACTGGGAGGAACAGTCTTTGGAAGTTTGAAGAAGTGGATATAGAGATCCAACTATAACTCTGCACAAACTTGAAAATGTAGAACAAAATGTTTGTGTATGGAGCAAGGATCTCAGATTAACTTATCCCCTAGACTGACTTACTAAGGAAAGAATGCTAAAACAAAAGAAGTCATTTTACCATCTAAACCGGAACAAATGATAAGTAAGCATAAATGAACACAGAAAAGAAGAGCCAACCAAAGATCCAAATCAAAATCCTCACTGAGGTGTAAGGGCAATGAAAGCAAAAATAAGCACATGTTACACTCCACAAAACTGGATGGGTCTGTTGGTTCCAGTGACGCTTATGATTTTAATCTGGAAGAATGTGTTCACCTCTCTCCTTTCCTACAAAAAATGAGCAATTGCTTCAGTAGAGAAATCAACATCAGCGACTGTGAAGTGAGTGCTTCTGAGGATGTCTGATAACCTCTATCTGCCTCCTTGCAAGGACTTGCAAGACCACACCAGACAGTAAAAAAGACCAGTCACCAGGCTTCGGCCTAAAGGAGGACTCAAGTACACAGATGAAAAAGATATGGAGAAGGTTGTACCAACCAGAACTTCTACCAGTATTTCACCCTTGAGTTAAGAGTTACCTAGTTGTAGCCTAAAGGATGTCACCAATATCCTGCTGAATCCTGTAGAGAAAATCAGGAAACTTTCTCTGTCTCTGAAGAGGAATGAAGACAGCCCAGTAGTGCCTCTGCCTAAGCACAGGTGTACCATCATCACAAGCTATTAAGAGCCAGCCCTCGATTCAAAACTAAGAAGAGAGGATCCTTTCACAGATTTATGTTTCTTGAATTCCCCTATTTTCAAGCAAAAAAAAAGGATATGAGACATTATGAAAGAAGTACAAAGAAAACACAGTAACTCCTTTTGTTGGATGCTTCTGTTTTGCCTAATAGTCTGTGAGACAGTGTGCAATGGACAAAACCATCCTTTATCAGGATATCCCTTGGATATGTTGATAATTGTTGTAATTGTGTGGATTGTCGCCAACATCTAAAATTTCGCTGGCATCTTTACTTTTTCCTTAAGCAGGGGAATTGCACAGTTGAAAGTTTATAAAGATGGCAGCATGTAGATCTTTCATAAATCCTTGACATCACAGTAAGACATACTGTAAGTTGCTGAGAATCCCTTATTCTACTATCATATTGATTCTTTGGGTAAAATATGTATGGAATCATGATTAAGAGAACTGATGGTTTTCTTCAGTCCTGAAGACAACCCATGGTACTGTGTGTGGTAGGGGGACAGCTACAGCAGTCTACAGCCACTCAGTTTATCTTCTGTAATGTCATGGTACCTTAAGAGTGACCATTTTAGCTAAGAACAAATACAAGTAAAAGTCCAGTTTCATCTTACTAAGCATCATTTGGCTGTGATTACCACAGTATAGACTATCCAGATGTCAACTGTATCCTGGACCACAGTGAGCAAACTGGCTTGTGGGCAATGTTTTGAACAAACTGATTTTATTTTTTATGTATTTAAGAAGTTGAAAACAAATATTTGGATTAAATTTTGCTACTTGGCTTGCAGGTATTTATTTCTTGGCCCTTTTTCAAAAAAAAATTTCCATAGCCTGGTGTGACGGTACATATCTATAATCTCAGCACTGTAGAGGCTGAGGAAGAAGGATCCTGCTTTAGACTGGCTGTGACACATGATCTCAGAAAGCAAAAGAATATTTTTCTACTTCCTTCTGTAGACATCTGAATGTTTCCCTCAAAGATTCAAAGATTGTTGTGTCTTGAGCCTCACTCCATGCTAGTCACTATTGTCTTTCCAATTTTAGTATCTGTGTTGCTAAAGTAAGCATCAGTCATTGTTATCTTAGAACTGCTAGTAGACTTTTAGTCTTTTTCATGTTTCTGTATTCTTGGGGTAGTGCTTACTCATAGGTTGTTAAGGGTTTTGTGTTAACATTTTTATCTTATATGCACTACATATATATATATATATATATCAATTTATAATTGACTTGTGAGTTTGAGACTTACCATGTTGGTATATATAGGTTATTTTTGTTGTACAATATCTTAGAAATAAACCAGACGTAATGCCTCTTTTGAGAAAAAAATACAATAAAATAGATAAATCCTAGATGGGCCCCTTAATGCCTACAGTAATGTAACCACTACCCTAGTCAAGAAATAGAATAGTGGGGCTGGAGAGATGGCTCAGCGGTTAAGAGCACCCTCTGCTCTTCCAGAGGACCGAGGTTCGATTCCCAGCACCCACATGGCAGCTAACAACTGTCTGTAGTTCCAGTTCCAGGCAAACACCAAGGCAAATAAATAAATAAATAAAGTTAAAAAAAAAAAAAGAAATAGAATAGTTTCCTGCTTCCCAGATTTTCTTTCCTTTGCCACCAGCTCCAGCCTTGCCTCAATCTAAACACTGTTTTGGTTTCTGTGAACATAGAATGGATTTCCCTATTCTGGAACTCTACATATAAGCAACCATAGCCCTATTTTTGCATCTGTTTTCTTTTGCTGAACATAATTTTAGATGCTTCTTGTTATAACCTGATGAGTTTGGATTTTTGTTTTCCTTTTGGAAGTTCTTTCTAGGTTTGAGCTATGAGAAATAAGACTACAATATACACCACTTTCCAGATCTTTCTGCAGCTGTCTTCATCTCTCCTGGGTGACTATCTAGAAGTAGAATTGTTGGATTGTGGGATAGATGTTTTTCTTGAAAAGAATTGCCAGTTTCCTAAGATTGTTGTACCAGTGTGCACTGGTGCCTCCTGTGTGTGGGATTCAGGTTGCCCTGTAGCTTTGCCAACATTTCCTATGGTTATCTACCCATCCAGTGGGAGTGTAGCATCAGCATACAACTGTCATGTGTACTCTCCAAGATCCGCTAAGAAGCTTAGTAAGCATGTCTGTGTACTGTAAATGAAGAATTATCAAATGCTCCCCATTTTAATTGATGCCCTCTGACTTTTTCTAGGGACACATAAAGAAATGTCTATTTCACCTCCCATATGAAGAGTGATAGATAGATTCTAAGCCCACCTACTAAAGATATAAAGATACTGGGCACTCTAAGCTGGCCAAACCCCCACCCCCACTGCGGTGCTCTCTGAGACAGAGAATTAAGACATCCTGTATAGCATCACAGCCCATAATTTACAGGCCTACCCTATACCTAGCTCCCAGTAATCATGTGATGTGAGACCTCCCAGCACTCCTGATATAAGAGTCAGCATTTTCCTAAAGGAATTTCTCAAGGGATTTCTCTGAAGGCTTTTCTCTGAGTCCCCACCCCGACCCCTGTCATGCTGTCCATGGTAACCACTTGTGTTTCCTCCCTCCCTCCCCCCTCTATAAGCCATCTCTCTAAAGCCCCTCCCCAGTGTTAAAGCGCTTCAAGGCCCCCTCATGTTGTCTCTCCATGTATGAAGTCCATGTATGAAGGACTGTCTCATCTCACGGTTTGGCTACAGTGAAGGTCTCTCTCTCCTAATAAAGTTCATACCTAAAGGTAATTTTGTGTCAGCTCCTTTCCAAAACCAACCCACCTGCTACCTTTTCTAATGAAGAGGCAGCAACAACCCAAAGAAAGGATTCTGCACAAGCCTAAATGGGTAAACAGATCAGTTTATCTACTTAAAGAGCATGGGAGACTCAAAGGCAGCTACATCTCCAGGAAGCGTCTAGAGCACAAGATAGCAGCATGCTGAGTACTGGTCATCAGGCTATAAGACTCTTCTACCTCAGTCAGCCCTCATATAACCAGGAGAGGACAGAGCCTGTGAGCTCCCCCACCCCCACCCCAGGAGGGGGTGCTTTGAGGCAGCAGCTCCTGTGAGGTTTCTTGCTAGTGATCACATTTGCTCTAGTTGAAGACAGCGATGCTTGCGTCCAACCCAGAAGAAACAGGGACACACACTTGGGTTGCCTTTCTACAATTCATTTGTAGGCAAGGCACATTTTATACGTTCAGATACAAGTTTTTTCCGATATATAGATTACTATCATTTTCTCACAGGATAAAATTTGACTTTTCATCTTTACTAACAATGTCTTTAACACACAAGAATACTTATTTTTGAGGAAGTCCAATTGATGTACTTAGGATTAGTATTGTGACCTGCCTGGAAATATTTACCTGTCCCAAGGTCATAAGGATATTTTTGTATTGCCTTCTGGGGCCGTTCTAGTGTTTAGCGATTGTATTTTAAATCCACAGTCCCAAGGCTGGCTGGGGATGAAGTTCATGGTGAGAAGGAGCAGGGCAGCATAAGACCACATGTGGGGAAGGAGACCCTCCATGCTGAGCACTCTTCTCATTTCCTGTTCTCTTCTTCCTAAGCTGGTGGAAACTCACAGAAACTGTTTTCTGGAGCTGGCCATGATGGAGGACTATGGTCTTCCATGTTTGCCAAGACAGCATCTTGCTAATATCCTGGGGGCCCTACTAAGGGGGAAAAGCCCAAGCTCCTTTTTGGTGGGCACTATGCTGACAAATTTATACACAAAACCTCACTAAAGTCACATGACTGGACCAGGCACTGAGGATCCGACCCATTTCATAGGAAAAGAAGCCGAGATGCAGATACTTGAACAAATTTCTTGGCTAGTGAATGGTACAGACCTGGATTTCTGACTTTACCTGTCTTTCCTCAGCCCCCGATGGCGCCTTTGCTTTCTGCTCTTTGCTGGGATATGGGTCCTTTCTCACTGTTGGCATGTTGTGGCTTCGTCCTGGAAGAGCATCAGCCCACCCCAGATCTCAGAGGTCTAAAGATACTCTTTGTTCTGCTCGACTTACCTCCTTCTCACTACCCATTTGGGATCCCATTGAGAAGAACCAACCTGCTATGTCCTCCAGGTATTCAACTCTTAATTGAGAGAATGAGGAATTTTATAACTGTTCTAAGACATGGGGAGTAGGGCCAGGGAAGTCACACCCACTGGAGACCTTGTCCCAAGATTCCTATGAAGCGTACCAAAATGGCAGGTGGCCCTGGGTTTTGCATGGAATCCTATTTATATATTCTAGTTACTGTTTTTACACTTTCATACTTTCAACAATGAATCCAGTCACCTTGACCTCTAGCTTAAAAAAATGGATAGTCTCATGTAGCCCAGGCTAGCTAAAGTTGACCTTGAACTTTTAATCCTCTTGCCTCCATCTCCTAAATGCTGGGATTGCAAACATGTGCCACCAAAACTGTTGTGTGCAGTGCTGAAGCTTAGACAGTGGAGCTACATTTCCAATTTTGGACCTCACTGCTTTTTTAGAATAAAATGCCCAATTCACCCCCTTGGCTTCCAAGGCCATTCCTGAAATGTGTGAAGCATCCAGCAGGGTGCGCTGTAGAGACATTCTGGAGAGGGACCCATTAGCATCCTGTTATTTTCCCATTCCTCCACACTCCCCTCACCACCACCCTTGCTATGAAGGTTGTGTGGGGAGTGACTCATTAGAGCCACATGTCCGAGTGAACCCAGAGCCTGCTGGAGGGTTGCCTGCTGGAGTGTCTGCAAAGCGCCTGTTCTTTGTTTGCTGCTCTGCTTCATCTCTGCTCGCACTGGTCAGCCCAGCGCTGTCTGGCACCTGTGAACTATGTTTGGGAAGGGACGGAAGGAGATCTGGGCTGCCCAGAGGCCTGGAGCTGTATGGAGCGGTAGCAGGAAGGAGGGCAGAGTTCAGAGTAATCACCTGAGCTAATCCTCAGTCCTAAGAACAAGAAGATGGAAGATGTCATTGAAGGGGTGGGGGGTGCCCGATTAGTATTTTGCGGACATAATCCTCTGTAATTAAAGGGAGGCTTTGATGTTACTACACAAAATAGGCAGTTCTACTTCATAGAATTTTGTTGTTCTTTAAGAACTTGGGCAGCTAGAGACAAGGACAAAGAAAACAATGACCGAGCAAGTGGGAGCCCATACTCTAACCTGGCCTGGGGTTGGGGAACCATGGCTGAGCACAGGAATGGGATGGTAGGTGATCTGGGGTTGTAGATGGGTGTGTGTGACACATGTGTAAAAGACTATCCTGTTTCCAGTTTCAGTTGGGAAATTAAAGTCTCCAGATCTGTAATGGAAAGAAATGGTCACTTCTTGTAAGAACCTAGCATGGTGGAGGGATCAGCCAGTGGATCACACGTTTATGTGTTCATCAGGGAGTGACATAATTGGCATTACAGCGAACACTCTGGAATTCCGTTCTCCCTCAGCTCTCTCCTCATTAATTGCACTTGACTTCTCTGGAAAGAAAATTTTCCTTGAAGTAGTCCATCATCTGAGTCAGGCCTGGAGTAAATCGTTTGGGGAAAGAAAACTGAGCTAACATTGCTTCAACAGTTTCTGACTGATGAGATGTTGGAAAACACACACTCATCCTCCCCACCCCCCTACACACACACACACACACACACACACACACACACACACACACACACACACATTTTTTTTTTAAAGGAAAAAAAAAAACAAAAAAACCACTGATCTATTTTTACACCTACTTTAAGTCACCATCCATAGAACTATAAAACCCAAACTTGGCAAGACTGAGGCTGACATCTTTAAAGAGGTAAACCCAGCTGGCTGGAAAGAAAGGGGCCACAGGAATCACAAAAGTTAAAAAAAAAAAAAAAAAACCTCGCATCCTGAACCTACAGAGGGAAACCTTTCCAGCCCTGAATTTCAGGGAAGCTCATTAGAGAAGCTAGGCTGGCAGCTTCAGAGGTGTTACCAGGTGCTGGTTCTGTTCATTAAAAACAACCCAAAGTAAAAGAAGAAAAAGAAGCCTGAAATGAGGCAAGTCTTCAGCAGTGGCAGCCTGATGGGCTAAGCACACCTGCGCTTTGAAGATCCAGGCTCCTGCAAGAGCCTTCTTGGGCTCTGGAGACAACAGCGGGTGATGTTTCTGAACCAGCTGACATTTGAAATCTGCATTGGAAAAAGAAAAAAATGTAGAGGCCAGTGAATTTAATTTCCCAAATGTACCCACGAGTTCTAACTCCAAAGCTCTTAACCCACACCCCTTTTGTTATTGTTGTGGTTGGATGGTTTCTCTGTGTGGCTGTCCTGGCACTCTATCTGTAGACCAGGATAGCCTAGAACTTACAGAGAGTGGCCTGCCTCTGCTTCCTAGTGCTGGGACTAAAGGTGTGCACCACAGCCATCAGCTCTAAAGCTCTCCCTTTTAAACACTTCAAAATATATCCAAGGACAGATTCTGATGCTAACCTCATAACAAGAAAAAAAAATGGATTTTACCAGGTTTACCAGACTCCTTATGTCAAACAAGAGATGTCTCCCATAGAGAGTAAACTCATTGCTGTGAGGTATCCCCTGAGGAAAGAAAGCACCAGAAAATCAGGAGAAAGCACACAGACACTAGGATCAGGGGTCCCAGATAATCACTGCTGGAGCTGGTCACCTCTCCAAGGCTCAGATTCTTTTTGCCAAGGTTGTCATGATGCCTGTTATAAGTATGTGCTCAGGTGGCAGAGGCAGCCAGGACACTCATCTCAATGACACTTTTTATGCTTAAACCAGCCCTACTTCTTCAGGTTTTCTTGTGTGTAAAATGGGGATGGAGCTGGGGGTGGAGCTCAGTTAGTGTTGGCTTTGCATACAGCAGGCCCTAGGTTTGAGCCCCTAGCACTACATAGACCATGCTTGATGACCCACAATTGTAATCCCAGCGCACAGCAGAAAGATCAGGAGATTCTTGGCTACATAATAAGTTCAAGGCCTTACTGGGCTGTGTGAGACTCTATCTCCAGATAGATAGATAGATAGATAGATAGATAGATAGATAGATACATACATACATACATACATACATACATACATACATAGACAGACAGACAGACAGACAGATAGATAGATGAATGAATGAAATAATGGTTTTATGTAGTTGACATAAAGCACACCCAGGTTCCCAGCATCCTCTGCTGGTCCAGGGCACTCCTTTCCTGGCAAGAGCTCATAAGCACACACTACTAGTGTGTCAACTGTAAAGTAACACACAAATGTTGGTTTGCTTCATGAATATGTAGAACATGAAATCCCCACTGCATGAGTACTGTATTCCTTTGTGACGGCACGCGGCACCAAGAGCAGCTCTTTCTCTTCAGGTCATAGTAGGGCTCTCAGCCTGTGGGGTAAGACTGACAAAGACTCTGGCCTCTTCTCTTGCCTCAGAGTCTTGTGCTCCATGGGACCAAGCTCTGGTTTCCCTCTGTCTTGTAAGGTCTAATCCTGTTACATAAGCTTAGAGAAGATTGGCTCCTAGTCCCTGCAGGGGACCCAACTGAAGGAACTTCACATTCAAGCTAGTCTTTAGCAGGAATCCTACTGAATCATTGTGACAAAATCCCCCCAGGCTGATGTGCCCTGCTAGTCACATTCCACTCTCCCACATCCCTCCTGCTTCTTGGCTGTAAACCCCTTGCTGGAATCACTGAAGCCATACCCCTTTCCTTCCTCCTGCATCCTCCTTCTGCCTATCAGGATGATCCCCTAGACAACAGGCTCATCCTGAACAAAGATCACAGTCACTTTCTTCTTAAGAACACCCTCACAGTGCCCTCTCAGGCCATTGCTATCGGACAGGGAATGCCATTACCGGGGTTTTAAACCCACTGCCAACACCACTTTCTCAGTATCCAGGAACTCACACAGCTTTGTTGCTGGGACAGGCTCCAACAGGGTCCCACTCCATCCCGCCAGCTGCTCTTCCCGCCTGGTAAGTTTCTCAGGCTCCAGCTCCCTCCACTCCCAGATGACTCCACACCCCACCCGACTTGACCCTGCTCCATCCCAGACTCTCACTCTCCCAAAGTTTCCTCTCCTCTGAAGGGACCATTTATCTGTCTCCTCTTGTGGTGCTGGCTCCAAGGCTGCGTCATAGGATCTGGATTAGGAACCTGCTGTTCTCCAAAATGTTACAATCCATCTCCAGCACCTAGCTGTCAGACAACCATTATCATCTGCTTTGTAAAAGATTTATTGAGTGGGAAAGAGATTCTCCAGCAGAGTCCATCTTTGGTGTTTAAACAGCCTGGCTGAGCTCAGACTATGGGGCTCTGTGCCTCAACCCTTCCCAAGGGCCTTAGTCAAAAAGACACTTTCAGAACCATCTAGTAACTTCTAGATCATTGGGGACATAGCCAGTGTTTGGAGGGGAGATAGAAAGGACCTTAGAGAGGACCCTCTCCAAAGCTGAAAAAAAAAATGCCATGAGTTCTATCCACTACTTATGCTCCAGTCACTCAGCTTGTGCGTGGGGGGGGTGGGGGTGGGAAACAGTTTGGAAAGCTCCAGTTTGGTTTTGAAGTGTCCCCTGCCTCCAAAGCCCGTGTGTGGCTGGACATGGTGATACACACTTTTAATATCTGGAGATATAATACCTGGGAGGCAAAGACAGGTAGATCCCAAAAGTTCAAGCCAGCTTGGTGCACATAGGAAGTTGTAGGCCAGCCAGAGCTACATAGTGAGACCCCGCTTCAGAACAAACAAAAGCCTACACGTTGAAGGTGTGGTCAGCAGCCCAGGGTGATACCACAAGCTGACGACCTCTTGGACCACCTCTAGGTGGGGCCAGCAAGAGGTACAGGCCATTGGGGGGCAGTCTTGAAACACCCTTGGGACCCTAGTTCTTTACCCTTTCTCTTTGCTTTGCTCCCCCCTCCCCCAACACACACATGTATTTCCACCACATTGTACTTTGTAGCCAGAGGCCTAAAGCAAGGTAAAGATGAGCAAGGACCGAGACCTCTGCTAAGAGGAAATCTTTCCTCTTATTACTTGCTACTCAGGTATTATATCACAGTGACAGCCATCTGATACAATGGCCAACACGCTACTGTTATCAAAGAAAACAAGACAAGCCCTACCTTCCAGCTGTTTTAGAGGTGCGCTTTGAGTACCGTGTGCAATAAGTGTATTGTAAGCACGGTGGAGTGGGGAGGAACAAATTGAGACTCGAGTCTGCCCATCATTTTGTGCACACTTAGGAACACTAGCCAGAGAGGTCAGCTGTACTCGTGGCAGCCAAGGTGATGGTAGAAATGATTTACTTCGTGTTTGCCAGAATAGTGCAAGAAGAGCATGCGTTAGTCCTTGAGGGGTGAGAAGTCAGGGCTCCTCTGGGGCCCCTCAGTAGGACCCACTCTTGCCCCTGAACCAGCCTGAGTATCTTCACATGGTTCCACAACACATCTCTGATTATAGTTAGGATAAATAAGGGAATGCACTCTTAAGTCTTCCCAAAGAGACAAAGGACGTTTTCTCACACTCCACATCCCAGGTCCCCAGGCTTCATCTGGGCAGAACAAGGGGTGTCAGCAGGGTATTCTCTGGGGTACACTGCAAGGAAAGGACAGGGCTAAGGGGTCAAAGGGCACCTGAGAGGCCCCTGCCAGCATGAGTCTGACCAATGTTAGTCTAAGCTGACCATCACCAGAATCCCTTCCCCACAAGGATCTTCTCTCACACCCAGGGCCCCACCTGGCTTTGTTATGACTTGGCTTTTCCTTCAGGTTGGAAGTCCCTCTACTGCCTGATGTCTTACAGAAACACCCAGTCACGTGCCCTACCCCAGGTGGATGTGACCTAGAACATCAGTGACAAGAGCACTGATCTTGAAGTCCGGAGCCAGAGCCTCACTTTTTCAACTACTAAATGGGTCAGGAGAACTCTGCACCTCAAAAAAAAAAAAAACTATATACACACCCAAGCTGAATATTTTCAGGACCTTTTGATGTTGTTGACATGAGGCAGGGATGTCAGAAATGAGCCTTTGGGTCCCTCAACAAAAACCTTTACTTTCAGAGTCCCTACATGTCCCTGAAGTCAGTCCTAGAGAGGACTGGGGAATGGGTTCATCCTCTGGGGGCCTCTGTGGCCATTCTCCTCATCGCCCCCAGGTGGCGCTGCAGGACCACAGCCCTGAGCACATCCTCAGCCCCAAGCTCAAGTGTCCCCCAAGCCCACCTAAAGGAGAAACCAAGAGACCTACACTTGAATTCTAGGCTTGGCTGTCTCCCAGCACCCTAAAACCTTCTGGAGCCTTCCAAATCCAGTTGACTCAAGGGCATCTAGAGTGTCTCTGCCTTCTGACATCAGGAATGGCAGAGGGCTTTGAGCCTAGCTGTTAGAATTCACTCTCACCAACACCCAGCTTGTCTAAACCCAGCAGCCTGCTTCAATCCAGGGACCTCAAGGAGGAAAATCCCTGTGTGCCCAGCTCACTCAAACAAACAACAAACTCCAACGAAACAAAAACACAGACACTGGCTTTCACAGACAGAATCATCTGTCTGGAATCAAGGCTCACAACCTCCACCCTTGTTCCTTTGTTAGTCCTCCAGATGACTGCAGGGGGGTGGCACACACACACACACACACACACACACACACACACACACTATACAGAGACAAACATACATACCACATGCACACAGATGCATACACAGACACACACATACTGTACACACACAAAACACACAGAGACACACAAAGACATTCACACACATATGCATGCCACTGAGACACACAGTCACACAAGCTACAATCACACACATATAATAACACACACCTCTTCAAATACCACACATACAACATATATACAATGTGTATAGCATTACAGCAAACACTTGTGTACACACAACACACATACACATCACATATGCAACACACAACACTTTTGTGTACCTACGACATGCTACATACTACATATATATCATATACCAACATATATGCATTATTCCACCCATACATACCACATTACATACCACATTATTACTCATGCAACATACAAATATACGTACCCACACAGACACTACACATCCTACATACACACAGAATATACCATATATAGACATACACAATACATATATACCACACACAGCACATGCCACATACATATCACACACAGAACACCCTGCAGATCATCTGAGAATTGTCTCCCCTGTCCTGAATCTTTATGGATGTGGTTTCAGCTCAGTGCCATCCTCCCTGTGAAATGCTGGACAAGGACGGATAGTGGCCATGTGGACCTGGCCCACAGGCATCAGTAGACTTTGGTATTTGGAGGCAGAGAACTTAGACTATGCTAGAAAGTCTGATGAACCCTTTGCTATCTTGGTGATAGCCAAAAGTAAAGGCAGACAATACAGGGTTATGGAACGGAAAGGGTTAAACCTAGCCAACCTTTAACTATAATACCTTACAAGCTAAATGCCCTCGGTTGACCTTGCCCCTGGTTGATCCTGAGACTTTTCTTTCCATGTTCTTGGGACCTGTGCAAGAGCAGCACTTGCCTGAACTCCTGTTCTATCCTTCCTGGCTGTACGGACAGGCCTGATAATGGACACCAAACCAGAAGCAGAAGGCAGTACAGCCCCAGGAACCCAAGCAGCCAGAAACACCCAAGATTTGAATAGATTACCAGATGGAAAATCATATTGCTTCAGCCTCTAGGCCCAGCTCTCAAACCGCTTCTGTGCAGCTGAACCACTGTGGTGTGAATGGTGGCCACAAGTCCTAAGGCCCAGCTCTAGGAACAGGTTTCTACACCAACAGGAAAGCCTGAGCCCAGCCTGCATCCCAGGGCCTGCACTCAGGACATCAGGCTTGGTAAGCACCTTTACCTGAGCCCCATCTTGCTGACCCCATTCTTCATCCTTCAGTGGAGACAGATCAGCTTTTCAGAATTTCACTGATTGCTGTGATTGGTGAACCTTCACAGTGAGGCCTTTTCCTCCTTGACGGCAGGATGGCCAGAGTCTTCACCACTGACTGACATCTGCAAGGGGACATTTTGAGGGAATGGGCAGGGCAGTGGCTACTGGGGTTCAGGCAGTCTCCTCCACTCTTGACCAATGCCATAGTTTAGATCTGAAATGAACTCCATCTTCAAATCCCACCTGCTAAATATGCTTGATGGCTAGTCCATGCTGGGGTGGGACGGCATGAGAAGATATAGGAATGCTGGTCTCTTGTTTTCTTTGCTTCTAAGAAGTTAGTAGCCTCCTCCACCATGTCCCCTGCCATGATGTCCCATGCCACTACAGGCCTAAAACTACAGAGCCAAATGACTACAGATAGAACTGCTGAAAGCATGAACCGAAATAAATGCCTCCTGCCTCTAAATTAGTGATCCCCAATAGATATCCTGTAACGGTAGTAGACAAACTGTGAAATACACAGCCAAGGCAGGAAGTTAGAATGTTTTCAGGTTCCTCGGTCATGACCCTGGCTCTCCAGCTGAAGACTTCAGTGAACAAAGATGGACACGGACGGCCTCAAAGCCTTTTTGTCCCATGCAGGTAGCACCAGCTGACCATGCTTCCTGGCCACACATGTCCCTCTACTTGCTGGATCAAGCACCCACCCTCACCTCCAGACAGGCATAGGCACCTGCTGAAACCAACCAAAGACACAGAACCTCTGGACTCTGACAGTGTTTCTCCTTCTGGAGGTCAGCAGGTCTGTAATCCTCCCTGACTTGTCTGAAGGATGAGGACCACTGAGGCAGATGCCTCCCTTCCCTCCCCCTGGCCATCAGCAGCCATTGTCCATGTTTAGCTAGTCCATCCTCACAACTCGTCCTTGATCGCCTCCATCTCTTCCCTCTGGCCTCTCCTCCTTGGCTCTCCCGGGCCCAGGCCCTGATGGAAACATGTGCAGCTGCCAGAGCTGAGATGTACAGAGCTGAGGTCATGGATGAATTTTTTTTTTTTAGTTCAAACTCAAAGTTACTTAAAGACCTCAGAAATATTGAGGCCCAAGGTTCCCCACCCAGAAAGAAAGACTCTGCTGCCCCGGGCCCCTGCCTGTGTCTGTCACATCAGCTCTCAGGAGCAGTTATAGACATGACCTCATCTGTTTGACCTGCTCAAAAGCAACTTTTTCCTTTGCCTCTCTCCCTCCCTCCCAACCTCCCTCCCTCCTAACCTCCCTCCCTTCTCTTCCCCCTCCCCTTCATCCTTTTCCAGCTATTGCTACCCCACTTCAGTATGAAGCTGGAAGGACAGGGAACCCTCTAGAAGGGTATGGTATAGGGCCCCAGGGATGCTGGCAGTGAATAGAAAAGCATCCCTGAACTGGAGCCAGATCCTGCCTCCCTCCCAGAAACGCCTGCAATTCACTGCCGCAAACTGCCTTCTCCCCTGTAAACCAAAGGTGCAGGTTCAAGACCCAGAAATGTGTCCATCTCACTTATACTCTTCCCACTGACCTGGCTTTCTCAGCCATGTGTCCAAACATGGTTCTTCCACTAGTTTCCATGGTCTCTTCTGGGGAGAAGGAATGTTTCACTGCCTTTTTGCTCCCAGATCTCAGAGGTAGGTAGTGTGTTGTATCACAGTTACTCAGCAAGTGAAAGGTTAAAATTCAGATGAGCAAGAACTACATTGTAAGGCACTCACACGGAAAGACCTGGACCTATCCTAGAGCCTAGAGATGGACCCTTGACCTTTGACCATCACTTGGACCTAGAAACATAGCTGTGTGAGTGCAGCAATCACACAGCCAAACAAGACATAGCCCTACCATCCTGCTCACCTCAGTGCCCAAGGTCAGGGCCAAGGCCAATGCATGCTCCTAGGGATAAAGGGCAGCACTGGGCAGGAAGCAGGCTGGGGTTTCCCAGCCCATCTCTTGGTGGCAGCGGCATTCATGTACTGGGTCATGGCAGCTTTTCTTCCTTCCACAGGGGCTATTACTGGTATTCCCCAGGCATCCTGAAGATCTAAAGGGAATCTTTACAAACCACAAGAGGAGGGGATCTTGGAGAAGTCCCATAAGCTTGCGAGTCACTTGTGTGCAAACAGGAAGGCTGACTTTCCTGTTTAGACATCATGTCTGGCGAGAGGAAATCAAGATTGAAGTAACAATAATAATTATATTAACCTGTGATCTGTTAGCATTGCCAGTATCAAAAATGACTCTGTTTGGGCAGGCCCTGCCAAGCATGACAGGGCCAGGCCAAGCTGTGGGCTGCTGTGCTCAGATGATGGGCGCTGGCTGTTATGGGGATGGCTTCTCAAGGGTCACCTTCAGGATTGGGAGGAAAGGGCCTATGAGTGAGGGAAACACATGCTGAAGCTGTGAGAAACATGTGGGCCCAGCTCCCAGCTTAGATCCAAATCCTAGCCATGCTCCTGCCAGCTGCTCCACTTGGACCAGCTACTCTGTCTCTCAGGTTCAGCCTCCTGGGCAAGGAGATGGAAATAACAGCCATTTGTATTGTTACTATGGGGATAAGAAATGGCAGCATGCCTGAAGCCTGCTCCCCGGCCCTCTCACACACCTACAAGTGATGCTGAGACAACCTGAAGCGATGGATAGGCCTGAGAGGTGGGTTTTTCTTTTAAAAATAAAAAAGTGAATAAGAAAGGATGATTTTCTTAAGGATTTTATTTTTAATAGTCTTATCCTTCTCCCCTGCTGCATGTTTATGTGTGTGTGTGTGTGTGTGTGTGTGTGTGTGTGTGTGTGCACCAATGTGCAAGTATATGCACACTAGTACGGGTACCTGTAGAGTCCAGAAGACGACATCAGATGCTTTGGAACTAGAGCTACAAACATGTATGAGCTGCCCAGTGTGAGAGCTGCCAACTGAACTCTAACTGCTAGGTTGCCTTTTCACTCCAGAAGAGATTTTAAAAGGGAAGTCAAGTCATCTTTGGCCTGATTTATGGTCCCTTGTAAGCTAATGGCTTCCCCCAAAGAAACCCTTAGTTCCTTGTTCACATCAGTATGGTGGCATCCCCAGAGCCATCTGTCCTGACTACCTTCATGCAACCCACATCTGTGTGCTCACTTACATTTCATTACAGACATGTCTCCTAAGAGTCACCACCATGCAAGGCAGGATGTGGGCAATAGATCTTTCTATACAAAGGGAAATGGGAAAAGAAGATGTAAATGGCCCTGTGGCCTCCAACCCTGAGATTTGTGCCTCAGTGTGCCTTGCACCAAGAATGGGCTGAAATTGGCAATGCACCAGGCACTTCCTAAACATGAAAGTGGTGCTGAGATTCTGTATTTGGTTGAACCAAACCCCCCCCCCAGCATTTGAAATGGTCTCATGTTGCCCCAACTGGCCTCAAAGTCTGCTGTGAGACTGAGGATAACCTTGAATGTCTGGCTTTCCTGCCTCTGCCTCCTGAATGCTAGGATTATAGGCTTGACACCCACCTCACCCATTTATATAGGGGTGGGGATCAAACCCAGCACTGATGCATGCTAGAAGGCACTCTAGCAACAGCCCTATCTCTGCTTGCTGTTGTCCTAATTCTCTTAGCAGGCCTTAACTAGAACCAAGTTTATAGAAGGAGGAAACTGAGGCCCTGCAAGAGGAAGACTGTCTCTGTGGTTCACACAGCAAGGCGTTTGCAATCATGGAGCAAAGCCGGTAGCAGGAGAAACCCAGCCCATGTTGTCATGGTCAGTTTCGGCCATCTCCTCCCGGTCACCTAATTCATTCCTTGAGGCCAGTTTTCATTCAAATGTTTCTTTTTGCTGCAATGTGCTGATATCTTCATAAGAGATCATCAAGAGAAAATACCATGTTTACCGAACCTAAGAAATTGTGAAAAATGCCTCCCATCTACAGAATGGGCTGATTGTTGGTCTCTCACTTTAACACAGGGCCAATGAACTGAGGGTCCTTCTGTGGAGGGTAGATGAATAAGCACGCCATTGTGTCTGGAACAGAGCCATTCACTCAGGCGCCTGCCTCCCATTTGCCTGCTGCCGGCAGACACCACACACCCACACTCTTGTCTACAAATACTCGCTGCCCACGTCACACGAGCCCTGCACAGACCATGGCCAAATTGTCACTTGCTGTCTTGTCAAGCTCACAAGAAGCAAAGCATCTCTTTCTAAAGAAAGAACTGACCATGGAGGACGGGGTGTGGGCTGTTTGTGATGCATGTGGCTGTGGTCACCACTCTGGGGACATACTTTTCCAAGGTCCCAGTCATCTCTGGTCATCTCCACCACCACCCACCCAGACACACACACCCTCTAGACCTGCCAAACCAACAGCTTCATTCAGCACACTGGGGACCGCCCTGAAGCCAGGATGTTAGCTCTCTGTCCGCTGCTATTCTGGGAACTTGAACTTGGCCCTGGAATTTTACTGGTCATGCCCCTGAACTCCTCTTTTACACTTTGCTTCCCCTCTCTGAGCCCCGCTCCTACCCCTAGACAGAACGTCTGCACCCATAGAAAGAAAGAATCCTAAGAAAGCAGTGGAGAGGCCCAGGAGGGTGAGAAGCTGAAGGGATGGATTCCAGGCTCTTCACCAGCAAAAGTGCCGAGTGCGCAAACTCCCTACTGAAATGCATGTGCATGTGAGGGGGCAGGAGGGGAGTGTCTCTGAGCTGGCATTAAAGCCAAGAAGACTGGCCTCTGAGAAAAGGGGCTCCTGACTGTAGATCAAAGCTGTTTCACAATTGTTCATCATCTGGTTTCCTGGCTATTGTACATCAGATTGCATCAGGATTTTGTCTTAGCTACTGTGTTTGGAACAGAACACCTGGCCTGAAGCGAGTTTTCAATAAATGGTAGATGGATGGATTGATGGATGATATGCTCCCTTGACTCCATCTCATAGCTATAATTCCTTAGTCACTGTGGAATGAGAAAAACAATGAGCATGAGTCTAGACAAGCCACCTGGTCTACCAGGACTTACAAGGTCAAGACCCAGCTTGTACTTACCGAAAGCCTCAAGTTCACCAACTTCCCGTTCTCCCATCATTTCCCTGAATCTTGTGAGAATGGAGCACTGCACTAGGAGGGAATTAAACTAGACAATATGGGACCCTTGAAACAGATCCATGGGTGACACATGCATCTCTTGTCAGGCCCTGAGAATCAGGATGCATTTATTACAGCGCTAAGAGGGACTTTAAGGCCTCAGGTGATTTCCAGATGAGGGAGGGTGACTGTCCACTTGACACGTAGCTTCAACAGTTCCCAGAGGTTAAAAAAAAAAAAAAGAAACAGTAAGGTAGCCTCTCTGCCCTCCAAATTTAAACATTTCATTCCTGAGGGAAGTTTGTTAAGACTCAGGAAATAAACAAGTCAAAAATCTCAGGAAGTCCCTGAAACAGATCAGATTCAGAAGGCCCTTCCTTCTTAAGGTTATAAAAGCTATAAGACCTGCTTCAGAGAGGACTCTCTGATGTGTGGAGCTTCCTATAAGACCTGCAGAGTTCCAGGATTCTGGCTTTTATGAGTTGTCACCCATGAGAGGTGGGCTTTACAGCAATACCGTTGCTCCTGTAACTTCTACCCCTAAGTGACCCTAGTAAACTCATCAAATTACCAAGGTGGACTTTGGTGCTATCAGTATTTTGATCTATAATTTTTCCCCTGTCTGAGGTGATCAGATATTTGTTCATGTTTCCCCAGAAATAGTGTCAGGCTGTCACATAACAGTTTATAGCAAGAAGTCTCATGAGCTTTGTATTGACGTGTCCTTGACCTTGGGAAGTGAAGTTCAGTCCTGGCTTCAAATCTCTTTCGAGATATTCCCTCTTCTATGCCAGAGGTTCTCAGAAGCCAATTTGGTTTAGTTTCTTTCTTTAAAAAAAAAAATCAAAACACCATCTAGCCTTTTACATCATTAAGCAGACACATACCAACAACAGTCATGTGGTGATTGGCTCAAATTTACCAGCATTTGTCACATGAAGAATGAACACACACCTGACATACATGAGGAGAGCCACCTTCCTAAAAAGGCATGCTTGGCCATAGAGGTACCATCTGTTTCTTGTGTTAGGGAAGGAAAACTTGGGTGACTTTGACTTTAAAATATTTATTTTATCTTGGTAGGGGAGGGGTGTCATGTGCCACAGGGCATGTATGGAGGTCAGAGAATAACTCCAAGGAGCTGGCTCTCTCCTTCTACTACTATGTAGGTCGAAGGATTCAAACTCAGGTCATTAAGCATGGTGGAAAGTGCATTTACCACTGAGACAGCTCTCTGACTCTTGGGTGACTTTTAGAAGAGTTTTTCTCTTTTCAAAGGTCCACAGACATTGAGGCACAGTCAGCATGTTCAATTACTTGATAAGTATTTTATGAATCAACAAATGCATATCAAGATTTGGGGACAAAAAGTTTGAGTATCAAATTGTATTTATGAAAGCTGGACTTCTGGTGTGTTGAACTGGTTTTCCTGGAGCCAGCAGCCCTGGTCTCCAGTCTGTGGCAAACCACAGCCTGAATGAACATTCTTACAGTTTTCCCCAATAAAGACAGACCAATAGCTTCCAAGGTTATGGTGTCCCAGGGTGGGGACTAAGATGGTTCTTCATTCCTAATCCATACCACTACATTTCAAACCAGTGACCAGAGCATTGTACATGGCCACCCCCTTCTTAGCACCAGGGATCTGGATCACCATAGGTGGGATATACTGGTGGATCTAACAGTTTTTATTGATCATCTACTATATGCTAAGCAGTGGTGATGAAGAATAGCAAGCCAAATGGGCCTACTTTTTGGAGAGCTGCCAAGAATTGTTAGTAATGAGTGCCTTTGCCATGGTTTAGTTCTGGTCTGATATCATTCAGATTTAAACTTTCACACACAATCTTCTTGACTCTTCATCCAAACTGAACTATGGGTCACTCAACTTCCAAAGCAATCTAGCTATGAGGACAGAATTTTCTAGACCCTGAGTATTTACTCCATTCTGGTCTGCATGTGGGTCTCTGGAAGCTTGATTAATATGATTCAGACTAAAGAGAAAGTTTCTCTGAAAATTAAAATAAGGGATTGTCAATTGTTGTTTTGGTTTTTTTGAGTTAAGATCTCTCCCTGTAGCTCTGGCTACCCTAGAACTTTTTTTGTAGACAAGGCTGGTCTTGAACTTAAAGATTTCCCCTGCTTCTGCCTCCCAAGTGCTGAGATTAAAGGTGTGTGCCACCAGGCCATGGGAGTGTCAAATTCTTAAAGAAGGGACCTGATGGGACTCCTAGATTTTCCCTGCTTGGTTCTTTGGACCCCTACAGTTGTGTGAGTGTGAAGAAATGTCCCATACATGTCACTGTGGGGTAAACTCATCAGCGTTTGGAGACAGACCCTAGAGCTTCCTGCTCCGATGGGACCTTCATGGGTATCAGGTATGATCAGGCTTCAGCCTTACAGGGACTCAATATGTGTTTCTTTACAAGCAAAACACAGATAAATGGCTGATTTCGAGCCTTTAATACAACAAACCTGGAAAGTTGATTAAAGGAGAGAGTATACTTTCAATCACTTGAAAATACTGGGTGAAGACGATTACGTTAATCAGTCTCTAAATTCAATAAAAGTGGTTTTAATCTACTTACTTCTAATTTGATGTCTATTGACTCAGCAGAGAGTTTTACAATAATTAGTTAACCCTAAAAGGTAAGATTTCAGACTTTGTCTGAGCCAAGCAGAAGTCAGGTGACTCTGAGAGGGAAATGTGGTTTCCATGGTGAGAAGCTGAGTGGCCTGTCTGCCCTCTGATGGGCAGAAACTCAAAGAAGGCACCTTAGTGAGGCACCTTTTCTGGCCCTTCCATACCTGCTCATCAATTAGCTAAAGTTTATTTTAGCCAGTGCTTGTCCCTTAGCCTGATTTCAAGCTTAAAATGTTTTTTTAAAGCCATCTCTTTGTAGAAATTTTATTTCTCATGCCAAATCTTCAGGTCCTTTTCCACTTTCCTTGAAGCTTGGTCTGGAGCGCTCACTGTCCTCAGGACTTACCTCTCAACTCACCCCGGTTCCTGGGGCCATGACACCCTAGAAGAGGAAGGGCTGCCTCTGGGGCCATCTGGCCTCTTGAGGGCATAGCATATACTTATGTTCATCTATATGGTTGGCACTTCTTCCAGTCTCACCTCACAGAGTTCCACATGCTTTCCAGGGGTGGCACAACATCTCAGAAGACAGATTCTGTTCCAGGACAGTGCCCAGGATTTAGCAGTTCCTCTTGAAGGTCCTGCTTTTCAGTTAGTAAGAATTCTGAGAGGTGGCCTCAGACAGTGTGAAACCAAGAGATCTCTAAGAGTGGAAGACGACAGACTAGAAGCTTCCTTGGTCTTGCTGTTTAAAGGGCCCAGTCAGAAGCTGATTGGGGCTGAGCCTTTCATGACCTAAGCTACCATTTCAGTCTAGAGCCAAAACTACCAGACGAGGCTTTCCCCAGCTGCCTCCTCAAATGCCCCATATTCAAGGCCATTCAAGAGCCTCCTACCCCCACAAATAGGCTAAATCTCTCAGCAGCAGGGGCTGTTTTAATCATTTTACCATCAATTATTATTGTTGTACAATAATAATTACATTAATCCATAAGGAAAAAAAAAAAAACAACTCCCCAAGTACCTGCCTCTTTGCTAGTGTTTCTGTTACCAGTTGCTTTGCCTTTTAAGAGCCCTCAGCCATAAAACTGACAGCATAATTTCAAAGGGAACAAGGAAGGGTCAAAGAGGCCAGGCAGCCTGCTCAAGCTTCTGGCTGCTGATGGGCAGACTTGGCTACTTAAACCAAAAACATTTGATATTAAAATTAGGGCCTTTCTAGTAAAGGGTTGCTCCATCCGACTCTGGGAAGCTGTCTTGGAGAGAAAAGATGTGAAATTAGGGAAGGAAAGTCACAGAATTTAGAAGCATGCCCATTGCCTGCTCTGAGAAATATCTAGATGTGGTATGGAGACCTTGATGTGGCCTGCAAACCTCTCCTTACCTCTAGACCACCCTCTCCAGGACTTCCCAGTGTGAGTCATTCCTCATCTATGGGGAGTCACACAATTGCCATTTGCCTTCAAGAAAGAAACCTTTGTACTTGGGACACGGGAAGCCTGGGGCTGTCACACACCTCAGTCAGCCCTACCTCAGTAAAAAACAAAACAAAACAAAAACCACTTCCCAATCACTTGAAGTTAGGGATCCTCCTCCACAAGGATTGAAGGACACTGTAGTTCCTGGAAACCTCTTGGATAGGCCTCCAGTTCGTTTGAATTCCCATTTGGAGACACAGCCAGGTTCTTGGCCCGTGAGCCAGGCCTCAAGACAGGCCTTTAAGGTGCCCCACACACCTCCCAACAGCCTCACACTACCTCTGGACCTGAAGTGATATATATTTGATAAAATTAATCTGGAATATCAGAGTCAACCACAGAACCAAGCCAGGGCAGGGTCTGGTGATCCACACCTTTAATCCTAGCTTTAGGATTGTGGAAAGAGGAAGTTAAGAGAGCTAGGCAGATCAAGAGAAGAGGGTTTTTCAGCTTTCCCAAAGACATTACCTTCCCTTTCTGCTGAGGACCCTGAGGCATTCCATTGGAGGATTCCTGGAGACAGTTCTGAGGAGTTGGCTGGGTGTCTGGGTTTTTTTTTCTGATATTCCAGCTTTTTCCTAATATCCGGCTCTGGGTTTTCAGTTTATGCCAACTAGAGTTTATGCAATAGTGACCTTATCCTACCTATGGATGAGCAAAGTCTGAGCAAAGAGCCTTCTCAAGGCCATCAGGAAACACAAAGCCATGAATCCATATTCTGGTCGCTGGGCACTCTTCTTAGATAAAGTGGAAGGACAAGGATGTGGTAATGAAGCTATAAATGTCTTCAGAGTCATCTGTTTTTATTAAAATTTTTCCCATACCCACCACTGCTCCCCCTCCCTCCCCTCCTCCCAGTCTTCCCCAGCCTTCCCCCACCCCATCCCTCATCCATTCCCCAGAGAGGGCAAGGACCCCCAAGGTGAGTCAATTTGATCTGGCATATCCAGTTGAGTTAAGACCAAGGCCCTTCCCTCAGTATCAAGGCTGAGTAAGGTATTCCTCTGCAGGGAACGGGTTCGGAGAAGCCAGTGCATGCACTGGAAATAAACGATGGTCCTACTGCAAGAGGCTCCACAAACTGCCCATGCCATTCGACTATCATCTACATTTGGAGGGTTTCATCTCCTTCTGTTAAGGTTTCTCAGCTGTCATTTCAAAGACAATGAGCTCCCAATAGCTCCGGTCTCCTCCTCATGATCCTGATCCCTTTGCTCATACAATCTCTCCTCCCTTTCTTCAACTGGACAGGGAGCTCAACCCGCTGCTTAGCTGGGGATCTCTGCATCTGCCTCCATCAGTTGCTGAAGGAAGGTTCTGCAGCTGGCTGTGATCCTCGGGAATCATCTGAACTAATCTCATCACAGGAAACTTCTGGCCCCCGGCTGAGAGGCATCACCCAAAGATCCTTATGTAAGTATCTTAGACCTGCCTCAGAAATCCAACAAAACAGTGCCTACTTCAGGATGGTTCTGATACAATGGCAATCATAAGGACAATGCTTCCAGTGTCACTGAAAGGCTGAAGCCTCACCACAGACCTCCAGAAGAGAAGGAAAATAGATATTTGGGACCCTTTGATGAAAAGGTCACATTGATTCCCATGAAAGGTAGATTAATCCTGAAGCTTGATGGCTTTCCTGCAGGTCAACAATGCTTGGCATGATGACCATGGTAGTCTAACTAAGTAGATCATGGGTCCCTACTGTGGGGGCAGGAGATGGCTCTGTCGTGGGTAGCCAGATCATAAGTATCTATAGAAAGAAGTACTCGCTGTAATCAAGAAGAGCTCTCTAGCCCCTTGGAACACAAGGAAGGAATAGAAATAATGAAGTCACAGGAGGGGAAATAATATGGCTAATAAACACACAAACACATGTTCAACTGTATGCCCCAAAGTAAGAGTAATTCAATACTAGTAGGCATCCACTGTAATATGAAGTTTCTGGCCCAGACTAGTCCCAAGATCTGGACCAACAGTCCCAGATGGACTGCCCAGAGCTGTTTGGTCCCAAATAATCACACAGAGGTTTATATTAATTTCATGCTGATTGACCTATGGCTCAGACATATTGCTAGCTAGCTCCTTCATCTTAACTCAGTCTATTTCCATTTATCTGTTTAGCCATGCAGCTTGGTATTTTTTCTCAGAGCAGTATAGTTGTCTTCTTTCCTCAGCATCTGCTGGTGTCTCCTTACTCTTCCTGTTCCCAGAGTTTTCTTAGTCTGGTAGCTCCACCCACACTTCCTGTTTGCCTTCTACCAATCAGAATTTTTATTAAACCAGTAGCAGGACAATTATTTACAATGTAACAGAATATAATCCCACTAGAATCCACCTTGGCGAGTACATGGGGAAGTAAGTACTATCTGTGAGTGTATTTTTAGATAAACCACTTACAGCTGTATGTGTTAAAATGCAGAGTATCTAGTATAGACCTGTGTTGTTAGTGCCTCAGCTGCTGGCCACATGTGACTAGAATGGAAACAAACTTAAAATTGCATCTCAGTTGTTTCCTTTTAAATGATCAAAATTTTGTTCCCCGTGGTTTATGCCTAGCCCATGGAAGTGTGCAGGATAAAACATGACATCACCGTAGGAAACGATGAACAGCCTTGTTTTTGTATGCACAAGTGTTGCTTGAAGGTTCTAAGTCTGAACAAAATTCTAAGTAGCATGGATGAGGTGTTTCCTGAAGCACCATTTGCAGCCAGAAATGACAGAAAAACAAGAATCATTGTGTGTGTGTGTGTGTGTGTGTGTGTGTGTGTGTGTATAGTGCACACACCATGGTGCTTGTGTGGTGAACAGTTCAGAGAACAACACATGACTCTTGGTTCTCCTTCCATCGTGTGGAATCCAGGAATTGAAATTCTGGTGGCCTTCTTGCGGGGGGGTAAGCACCTTTATCTACTGAGCTATCTCTAGTCAGAGGACTTTTTATTTATATCATGAATGGATGTTTTCAAACAGGAACATGATTAAAACTAGTTACGAAGGAATATCATTTTCCCACATTTTGAGAAAATAGTTGAATCTGCCATCAGCACGGTGTATAACACTCTATGTTCTCTCTGAGTGCCCCCAATATTGGACAATGTAAGTATAAAGGCAGCATTATGCACCATGCTGGCCACCAGTCTCAAAGATCACCAGCAGGTGCAGGTAGGGATGGTGGCAGCAGCCAGGGTTTCTGGAAAGAAATAAGGATGCTGTGTCCTGAATTGGGCTCCTACAGCTCACAGCCAGTCCCTAGAGGACAATAAAAATGGCTGCATCCACCCTAGCAGCACTTTTGTCAACACCCCAGTCCTCATGACTTTAGGATCTGCTTCTGAGGGAGATGTCTTGTCGCCACACCCTGAGATGGGAAAAGCACATCAACACCTGGTCTTCAATGGGAGAACAGCCTCTTCAGACCCTCAGGAGACTCTGGGAAAGTAGATGGAGCTGGAGAAACAGTGACTTTATGAGCATGAACTGTTTAAGTGCTAGACTAGTGTCTGATTGGAGGCTATTACAGGGAACTGCCGACTGGTGTCTGTAATACATGCATTTTCCCACAGTGCACGAAGCTAGACTCTCAAGATCAATGTGTCATCAGAGCTGGCTTCTTCCGAGCTCTCTGTCCTTGACTGTAGATGACTGTTCTTTTCTCTGGATCACCACATAGCCATTTTTCTGAAGAGAAATACCCTCTTTACACATACGTCTCTGTGTGTATGAGTACACAAATGTGGTACCTACCAAGGCCAGGAGAGGCTGAGGAATGGAATCCCCTGAAGCTGCAGTTAGGTGTTTGGGAGCAGCCTGATGTGTGTGCTGGAAACCAGACTTGGGTCCTCTACAAGAGCAACAAGGTCTCTTAATCACTGAGCTGTTTCTCCAGCCCCTTGACATGGCTTTCTAATTAAAGAGTTGAACATCTAGAGATTCAACCAACTGTAAACCAAATATCTGCTAAAAACATAACCTTATGATGCAATAAACATATGTCAATAAACACACACAGACTGCTTTCCTGTCATTATTCCCTAACGATGCAAAACAAACATCTGCATGACATTTCATCGTATTGGGTGCTGGAGATGATCTACATGCCATGTAAAGTCTAACTATGGAACTAGTGATGTTTATCTGAAAATCCTGCATCCTTTCAAAGAAGAGACTTGAGCACTGTCTTATTTTTCTATTTCTGTGACAAAACATCGTGACTAAGGCAACTTTAATCTGGAGCTTATGGTTACAGAGGGTTAGAGTCCATGACCATCATAGTGGGGAGCAAGGCAGCAGGCGGGCCGTCATGGTGCTTTAGCTGAGAAACTGCATCTTGATGGACAAGCACCAGACAAAGAGAACTAATTGGGCCTCTTCAAACCCTAGGACACACCTTCCCCAACAAGGAAGGCCATATCTCCTAATATTCCCAGCTCTACCAACTGGAGACTAAGAATTCGAATGTATGAACCTATAAAAGTCATTCTTATTTAAACCACCATGAGTACCATCAAATTATGATCTCTACAGAGGCTCTTGGAACCAGAATTTTTTTGACTCTCTGTTTCTTTTCTCCTCAGAATGATTGATAAAACACCTAATAGGAACAAATGAAGGGATGAAGAATTTAATTTGGTTCATGTTTTCAGTCCACCATGACAAGGATGGGTCATTTTGGAATTCATGGTGGCAGGAGCATGTGGCAGAGGCTGCTCAAATCTTAGTGGATCAGGAAGCAAAGAATGGGAAGAGACATGTTGAGGAATATAGTGATATGTTACATATTTAACAAAATCTGAAATATCAAGAGATCAACCCACAGTCAAACTAGGCAGAGGTAGCACACTGCATTAGTCCCATCCCTTGGAAAATCATTCTGGATCCGGAGTTCTGGGGATCCAGAGGATCTGAGTACAAGGTTGAACAGCTGGGCTTCAACAGCACACACTTTTAATCCCAGCATGGGGCTGGGGAAGCTGGGAGTGATGACCTATGCCTTTAATCCCGTGACTCCAGAGACAAGGATCTTTCTGTGTTTTTGTGAGTTTAGAGCTGACTACCAAATAGAGTAGCTCACACCTTTAATCTTAACCTGGACAGGATACAGCTGGGCGAAGAAGGTATTTAAGGCAGGCTTAGGAAAACAGCAGGCATTAGAATCAACCAGGTTGGAGGCTGAGGAAGCTGGAAGATAGCTGGGTGAGAATTGACTGTGGTGTTTCCTCTCTTTGATATTTCAGCCTCTCCCCAATATCTGGCTCTGAGTTACTTTTAATACAACTAGAATTCATGCTACAGAGGGAATCCTTTTGGAATAAGCACTCCAACAATGAGAGTGAAAGAGAGGAAAGATGGCTCCAGTGGACCAAAGCAAGGACAGCTCCTGAAAGCCTGGGTCTGGACCGTGTCTTTGTTTTATGTTCTAAACCACAAGGTGGGCTGGGCAAACAAGCAAGATTTTACAGAAGTATGCGTGGCAGCCAGCAGTTTGGTAAGGACGACAACCTCCTGTCTTACTGTTTTCCCTCTGTTCCAAGTAACAAGTGAGGTCATGCTTGGCAAATAGGCAAAACAAACAGTTTTAAGTGAATCACTAAATTAATCAACAAATCAGTATCTGATCACTCCTTTCTACCTAATTCTACTTCAGAAGGAAAGGTATAACCCTAACAGTCCTACCACACTCTTCCCAGTAGACAACCCCTGCCATCCAAGCCCCACTTTTCTAACAGTTCAAAAACTTCCTCACATAGTACAGTAAGCAGAGTACTAAGTTTTCACAGACATGATCATGTGAGGGAAATTTTATACCCAAACCATAAGAAACACAGATTCACTGTATGTCCTTCTTGCCTCCTTGTAAGGACACAGGTCATATTGAATTCAGGCCCAATTTAATGACCTTGTTTGCAGCAACCGATCTCTAAATTCAGTCACATCCTGAGGTGGTAGAGGTTAAGACTTCGGGCTACAGATTTTAAGGGAAATAGTTCAACCCATAAAACTGAGGTAGCTTGGGACACACCCACTATTCACTCAGTTCATCATTTACTTCAGAAAATGGCCTGTGTTCAGTGTTCAGGATCCAGAGAAGAATGGGTAAGTACCTCAAGAAACCCATAGTAAAGAAGCAAGCATACAGACACAACAGCTTCTGGAGCCCATTGATTGGCCGCCTAGTAAACAACAGCTAGGTTTGGAGTCAGCCTCCACCCTGGAGTCTTCCAGCCTTGGCTCTCATTCCCCACTAGGCCAGTGTCTCCTCCCACTCTCTCCTTTACCTCTGGAGATTGCCACTACTTCTAGATATCAGATGTGATTCATCATCTCTTCACCCAACACACACTAAACAAACAAGCTCTGTATGCCCTGCCCTAGATAACTTGAGGCACTTGGCCAGAGGAGCTCCTATTCTAGACTAGGGAGACACACCAGAAACAACAGAACAAGTCAACATTAGCTCTGTGGTGAACATAAAATGGGGCAAGGAACGGAGAGAAAGGAAACTCAATGGGATTATTTTTAATCAGAATGTTGAGGACATGAAACCAGGCAGGAAGCTTAGCAAGTATTGTCACGTACACTAAGATGGGAGATCATTGCATGAATACTAGTTGGTATTTAATGACAATTAGAGCCAGATATTAGGGAAAAGCTGGAATATCAGAGAGAGGAAACAAACCACAGTCAATTATCACCCAGCCAACTTCCCAGGCCAAACCTGGTAAATGCTGTCTTCAAGAATCCTCTACCTGGCTCCTCACTTCTACAGAATACTACACCCTCCGCCTACACCTGCCTTAAATACCTTCTCCACCCAGTTATGGGTTCAACTCTGCATTATAATCCTACAGTTAGGATTAAAGGTATAAGCTACTACTGTTTTGTTTTTAGTTTTTTTTTTAAGATTATTTATTATGTATACAGTATACAGAAGAGGGTACCAGATGTCATTATAGATGGTTGTGAGCCACCATGTGGATGCTAGGAATTGAACTCAGGACCTCTGGAAGAACAGTCAGTGCTCTTAACCTCTGAGCCATCTCTCCAGCCCTGTTTTTAGGTTTTGATCACAGAAATACAGAGAGATCTCTGTCTCCTGAGTTATGAGATTAAAGGTGTAGGTCACTACTAGATTGTCTATCCCCTGTGCTGGGATTAAAGGTGTGAGTTACCACTCTCTGATCCTCCTGGCTTGACTGTGGGTGATTCTGTTCTCTGATATTCCAGACTGATTTTATTAAATATAAAAATATAAAATATATCACGACAGGAGATCATAAGGGTCTCCTAGTGTGATGGTTTGGATTATAAATGTCCTCGATGGGCTCTGACATTTATACACTCGGTGCCCAGTCTGGAACCTTCTGGAACCATGAGCCCAAACAAACTCTTCTATAAATTGCCTTGGTCATGGGTATGTTATCACGACAATAGAAAAGCAAGTGATACACTGAGTGAGATCACTGGTTCTGGCTGTGCGGGGAAGAACAATGGCAACACTAAGGAGCAGGGTATGATGGGAATCCACAGTTGAGAGAAGGAAGCCCCACTGGAACCAAGCGGCAGGGGTAGCGAGAACTGACTCCGTCAGAGATGCTGGTGACAGGGCCAGACGACAAGATGCACGAAGACCAAGAGGGGACAGCTGCCCTAAAATCTATCTTCTGACAGATCAGACTCAGCTCAGCTTACTAGCCCCCACCCCCACACACCGCTGTGACCGAGGCGAATGCAGAGGGCTTGAGACAGCAAAGAAAGAGAGAAGTGATTTGTATTAAATTTCATAAGTGATCCATCAAATCGCCACACAAACAGAGGTAGAGGTATCATTATGTTATAAAATAATTTATTTATGGAGGTCAGCCAAAGATCAGTTCTATCTACCCTCTCCACAGAAGTGGTAATTACAAAGGACTCAGGGCAAAGATCGATGGTCTCACAAGTGGGTCAGAAGGGCCATGTGGGACCCATGTTCCTTTTGGTGTTGAGGAGAGAAGGCATTGTGAATAGTCCCACAGAAATGACACAGCCACTGGTGTAAAAAACACATGGGGTAAACACTAGAGTTCTGTCTCCAAAAGAGACCAGAAGCCAAGCACAATCCTATTAGCATATTCTCCCAGGAGACCTGGGCCCAAAGAAATGGCCAAAGTTGCCTCTAGGCAGGATGTTTGGATTCTGTTTTGATTTATTGCTGTGACCAAGTTCTTCATCGATAACAGTAGTATCAAGAAATATCTTTCTTTCCTCCCTTGCTGGAAGACAGAGGTCCTAACTCTATCTAAGATGCTGATGTAATAATGCTTGGCAGGGCTCCAGCAATGCTAATGTGATTGCTGCCTCCATATAGGTTGGTACCAAATTGCATGGGGTTAGATGCAATCGCTCTACCTTGCATGAGAGACATGCTCTCACTATCAAAGCACTTCCTAGTTATTATTATTGAGACTCCAACAAGACTATCCACCAGCTCCATTTCCAGTTAACAATGGAGCATAGAGCAAGAGAAAGAGCCAAGGTAAAGCCATCTCTATTGGCAAATGGCAGTTATATATTCAGAAAGTAAATGCTGCCCATGAAGCATTAGATTTAGTCATTTAACTGGACAACATCATTGGGGAAAAGTCCAGTATAAATTAAATTATATATTTTTGTTAATTGTATTTATTCTTTTATAATTTCATGTATATATGATATATTCTAATTACTCTCTTCTCTTCCCACCCTTGTGAGCCCCCTTCTCTTCCCTACAAATCTCTTTCCCACATTTATACCTTGTTTTGTCTTGTGACCCACTTGAGTTTAACCAGGGCTGTCCCCTGTGCCTATGGGTTTGGAGATATCCAGTGGAGCCTGATTGGCCCACCTTCTGGTAGCAGCTGTGTAAGGATCCCTGGCACTCCATTTGATGAACCTAACATGACTCAGGCAGGAGGCACCTCATAAGGAGGCACGCCCCTGGGTGTGACTACATAAAGCCATGCACATCCCTTCTCTTAAAAAGAGACACCATGTTGTGGTCTGTCTCTCCTCTCCTGCTTCTCTGTTCCTGTACCTGCCTGGGCACTCTTTTAAATAAACTCTCATGTGGCCTTAGTAGTGTGTGTGTGTGTGTGTGTGTGTGTATGTCTTCTCACATGCAAAACCAACAGGCTGAGAACATTAACTCCTCTTCTTCCAGTAGACAACACAGCAAAGGTCAGGGCCCAGTTAGCCCCTCCTACATCAGTGACTAATTGGTGATAGATCCAGTGTCAGTAACTGCAGCGGCTGTGGGTTCACATCTATAATGGCTGTCCCTAGAG
The DNA here is from genome assembly GCA_004025045.1 of Sigmodon hispidus. Lineage (NCBI taxonomy): Eukaryota > Metazoa > Chordata > Mammalia > Rodentia > Cricetidae > Sigmodon > Sigmodon hispidus. The sequence continues at coordinate 135,016 of PVIH01003852.1, forward strand.
GACAGCATTTCACAGCCCTCCTCCCTATCTTCTAGCTCTTACATTCTTTGTTCCCCCTCTTCCAGAATGATCCCTGAACCTCAGAGCGAATAGTGTAAATGGCTTGTCTAGGGCTGAGTCCTCACCATCACTTAATGTTTAGCATGATGGACAGCCATGAGTCTCTGCATTTATCACCATCCTCGATGGTCAGGTAGAGCAGAGCATGGGAAGCTGACTTGTATTTCTACATATTAGCAACAATGGCTGGAAGAGAAAATATTTTTAAAAACATTTATAATAATATCAAAAACATCTATATGTAAGTCTAACAGAAGATTTGCATGGCCTGTGTAGGAAGAATCTTTAAAACACTGCTAAAAGAAATTAAAGAAATAAATACTATAGAAATATATACTATATTTATAACTTAATGTCCTTAGACTACTAGTGCCCCTAAATATGCAGAATCATGGTAACCAATGTTAAAATCATCACATTTTTTAACTTTGAGAAGATGACTTTAAACTTTATGCGGAAGCACAGAATGAACTGTAGGGACCTATTGTGTATTTAATAAAGTTTGCCTGGAAATCAAAAGACAGAGCCAAATCACCATTAGCCTTGAAGGTCAGGGATGGATGACCCATGCCTTTAATCCCAACATTGAGGAGGCAAAGATCCTCTGGATCCGTGTGAGCTCAAGGCCAAACAGAGGCAGGTGGTGGTGGCACACACCTTTAGCCCCAGGTCTAGGAAAGTTGAATTAGAAAGCGAGAAAGCTTCGAGGAAAGAGAGAAGAGAGGAGCTTGGCTCTTTGCCTGTGACCCCATCACCTTTCGGGAGAGGACTGAGAGGCATTCAGTCTGAGAATTTGTGCAGGGGGGCTGGGTGAGAAGTGGCTGTGGCTTGTTTCTCTGACTCTCTGATATTTTAGCTTTTCCCCAATGTCTGGCTCTGGATTTTTATTAGTAATACCAAGTATAATTTGTGCAATAATGGACCAAGAACATTTTGAAGAGCAAATTTAAAAAGGATGCCCTGCTAGTTTTAAAAGTGCAGCAACCAATTTCAAAGGCACAGAACCCTGCAGAATAAAGTATCTATGCAAAAGTAGACAACTAAGGCTCAGGAAAAGAAGCAGGGCCTGAGATATACACACTCACATGGTTGGTTTATGATTGCTTTGGCAGGGAGAAGAAACCTTGCCGTCAATGATGCCAGACAATTGGTTGTATGATGATGTGCATGTCTGCAATCCCAGCACTCAGAGAAGCTGGAATTAGAAGGGTCAGAGTGTCAAGGTCATCCTTGGCTACATAGCAAGTTCTAGGACAGCCTAGGTACAGAAGGGAGGGGGGACGGGAAGGAGGAGGAGGAGGAAGAAGGCTGGCTGGATGGATGGTGAAATCCCTGAGAAGCTGCTAAGAGGAAAGTCAAACAATAGAATAAGAAGTTTAGCACAAAGAAACTGTAAATTCCTTGACACCAGGTCCCTGCTTCTAAGATTGGAGAGAAATTCAATTTTCCTGAGAAAATGCCCTGTAAAAAGTTATTCTTGAACAAAATTAAGACATTGATAAAGAAACAAATATTTGCAATTTTTTTTTACTGAGAAAATGTTTCTAAAAGGATAACTAGACGATATCCCCCAGCTGGACATGGTAGCATACACCTTTAACCCAAGAATTCTGGCAGAAGCAAGTCTCTGTATGTTTGGAGTCAGCCTGGTCTACACAGTGAGTTCCAGCACAGCCAGAACTATATATAGAAAGAGACCATGTTTCCAAAAGAAAAGGGAGAGAAGAAAAGGAGAAAGGAAGAGAAAGGAGAGGAGGAGAAAAAGAAACCGGCCAGAAAGAATCCCATTTTATTTTATAAAAATAACATAAAAATAAGGATGATACAAAACTCAGGAAACACAGACTGGGTGTGGTGATGCAGTTCTATAGACCTAACACTCAGAGAGCTGAGACAGGCAGATTGTAAATTCCAGATCAGCCTGAGTTATACCCTGAGTAGGGAAATCCTGCCACATAAAACAAACCAAAAGGAAAATAACACTGAAACCCATGAGCAACGGACAATATGCAGAACACTAGAAATAGTAACTCAACCTGCTGAATATAATCACTTCACTCCACAACCAAGGGTGCAAAATGTTCAATTTATTCTGCTAACTGTAAAAAATAATGGATTATAAATCAAAGAACAGATTATTTTCAAATTTCAATATTAGATTGCCTAATAGTATATACCCATAAAGAATATCTCCTGCTTATTAGATTTCAAGGATTAAGCCAAGGTAGATATCCAAATGTATTTGGAAAAATGAGTATTAAATAAATAAAACAGCACAATAAGCTCCAAGCGTCCCTTTGCAGACACAGGTAACAGGAAAACCTGTCCCCACCTGAAAGGCACAGAGGTGTCTTGAGAAGACGCCTGCTTACTGACACCCCTTGCACCCACCCCCAAGCCCTCACTAACCTCCACTCCTACCCCCCCCATTCACCCCACATCCTCCCTGCCTATAAAGTGTTCACCAGGAATCCAGAGCAGTCAGAGTTCTTGCCTTCCTCACAGTAGAGGGCTGGGTGGGTGTTGCCTCAGGGACTATCTGGGCTGGGTGTCCTAAACTGGGTGGTGACTACAAGGGGCTGTGATCTGTAAGTGCAGCTGGACACTAAGACTCATGCTGACCCTTCTATGTAGGACTATCTCAAAAAAATAATAAAAGGATAGAGAAGGGAAGGAGAATTTGGGAAGACATGCAGCATGTAAAAGCTCTCTTTAAGAGTGCAGCTGGGGGGGGGCTGGAGAGATGGCTCAGCGGTTAAGAGCACCGGCTGCTCTTCCAGAGGACCCGGGTTCGATTCCCAGCACCCACATGGCAGCTAACAACTGTCTGTAGTTCCAGGTCCAGGCAAACACCAAGGCAAATAAATAAATAAAATTTAAAAAAAAAAAAAAAAAAAAAGAGTGCAGCTGGGGCTGGAGCCCTGGCTCAGAGGGTAAGGGCACCCAATGCTCTTCCAGAGGACCCAGGTTCACTTCCCAGCACTCACATGAAGGCTCCACATTATCTATAACTCTAGTTCCAGGGGATCCAAATGCCCTCTACTGACCTCCACAGGCAGCAGGCACACAGACACATGCAGGAGAAATCATCCATATATGTAAAATAATAATAATAATAATAATAATAATAATAATAATAACAAAGGGAGAAAGAAAGAAAAGAGTTCTGGGAGAGGAAGCACAGGAGGCCCAGTGAGACAGGGCTGGGGTGTGCTCAAAATAGAGGCTGTCAACATGTCCTTGTACAACCAGAAGAATGGGAGGAAACGAGGATGTGAAGACAAAGAATATTTGGCAAGATCTAGGACAGATACTGTGGAGATACTGGGCTTTGGCTCCAGACTATGTCAATAAAAGGAATGTTGCCTGTTCATGCTGCATATGCCTGTAGTCCTGGTCTAGGAGGCCAGCCTGGGCTGCATCCTGAGTCTGTCTTCAAAACAAACAAACAGTAGCAAACAATAAAAAGAATGATGCAGTAAAGCGAGTCATAGTGTTTTTAGCTTTGCATGTGCCATGTGTGTATAAAAGCTTTGCATGTGCCATTGTATGGCGTTAATACTTCCACGGTTCCATTTGTTTAGTTTGTTAGTGTTGAGGCTCAAACTCAATGCCCATTGCTACACTCCATATGCCCAGTTCTTTATGCTTTAAAGCAGGATCTTGGGTCCCACAGGTAAGACTTTATAGTACATGTGAGGGAGATGAAGCAATAATTGCCCAGCTAATTCAAATCACATAGTCTTTCCCCCGCCCCACTCTCTCTTACACCAGACAGCTAACAAGCATGCTACAAAGGGCTTTTTGGTCAGTGTGGGAAATGTCTTGATGAATGTCTAGGTGTGGATGGTGATAACAGGCTGTTCTTGTGTTCAAGCAAGAGTGCTGACCCCAAACAACCCAAAGTGCTCATGAAAGCTCCCTCCTCACCTCCTGCAAATACTTGGAGCACATTTCACTGTTTTATTGTTCATGTGTTCACTGGAGAGGCATCCTCAGCTTGTATGTCTGGTGTTGGAGGTCTAGCTCCCAGTGTATCTCAGTATCTTCCTAAGCATAATTATTTCTGAGTTAAAATGAGAAACATGTGAGTCTTCTACCTGAGCACTGCAGGCCATTTCAGGGTGTGCGTGTCTCAGAGAGGAGAGGGGGGGAGACAGAGTGCTTGGATGAAGCGGCAGTCAGTAGACACCCAACACTCAGGAATCAGGTTTGCCATCCATCATGGACATCATTCTTGACGCTCCAAACAATTAAGTAGAAACAGGTCACAGATCACCACAACAGATATAGTAATGGAAAAGTTTGAAATATTGCTAACATAAACACCAAGTGAGTACGCGCTGCTAGAAAATGACACCACAGACCCTCCATTTGTAGGAGCCACAGAATGTGTGCAGTATGACAGCACCAAGTGTTAGTAAATGAGGCGTGTTAGTGCAGAGACACCGAGACTCATTTTCCATAAAAGGTTCTTCCATAGCAACGGGAAGGAAGGTCAAGAGGCAGGCGTGAATGGAGGAGGGATGAGGATGCCATGGTGAGTGTACTGGCACCATGCCCTTTATTGTCCATCAGTCCTTGCTTATCAATATGCTCAGTAAGTGATCAGTGAATAGTCAGCAGGGAAGGAGACACTGAAGGAATGACAGAGGGGGTGTGTGATGTAACACCCAAGGTGGGAAAGTGAAGAAACTGAACTGGCCGGGCACCACTGATGCCTCTCTGAGGCCGATGGCCACTGAACCTGAGATACTATGACTCCACACGTGGCTGTCCTTGGCCATGTCCATCTGACACATAAAGAAGTCAACCTTTTGCTTTGTCCAGAGATGAGTGTGTCAGGTGACTCACACAGGGAGCAAGAAATGCAAGAAGTCTGCAATGGAGGCATTCCAGGCATGAGCTAGATAGAATTGGGAAGCCATGACAGATGTCTAAGTGCATGGGCGGCAGCAGCCCCAGCACAGGCAGCTAGCGGGCAAGCTGCAGGGCAGATGCAGCTCCTTGCCAGTCATCACAGGGCTGTGTGTGTGGCTCAAGTTCAGTGGAAGGAAGCCAAGGGGGAAGGCAGACGGAGGAGAATGCTCCCCCCCCCCACTTTGTCATCTGGCTGCCCCTTGGCTTCCTCTAACCCCAGCCAATCAGCTAAGCCTGACTGGAAGCCATGCACCGAAACAGTGAAGCCGAAGAAAAGATTCTAGGGAGGGGCAACAACCCAAGGGGCAGACACCTCAAGAAGTCCCTTTGCCTCAGGCACTGTAGGGAGAAGGGGCAGGTAGAGAAAACAAGGGTCCTCCCAAGCTCAGTGGGATAAGCAGAGGGAAGGAAGATGGTTGGTATTGGAGGGTTGTAGTGTGATATATGTCCTAAGGGGAGGATATATGTTCTGTCAGGGCAAAGGACAAACATCTGAGGTGTGAGCGGTGATTGACAGCTATTTCCAGAATTCACAGTACCACAAGATAGGATCACATAAGGAAATGTGCAGAGCTCTTTGGGATTAAAGGCCAGGAAGTGACTTCTCGGCTCTCTCTGCACTCCTGGTCTAGACTAGGAAACAAGGAAGCTCCTCAGCAATCCCAGGTGGGCGGGGCACCAGAGCCCTGCCTTACCACAGCCTGGGCTGAAGACCTCACTCAAGTCAGCTGTTCATCCCAGCACCTCACACATGTGTCTGCTCTTCCTGGATGCTGGGCCAGGAGCCCACACAATCCTGCGTCCATCCATTGCCTGCTCTCTTGCCTTGGTCAGCAGGGGTATCAGCCATATAAACATCAGTCCTCTGGAAGGAGAGCTTCGATGTATCCTGGGAAACTCATTCCTCTGTTCCCCTCTTTGCAACAGTTCCCAGGTCTTGTTCAGCTATCTGTGGTTAAGGTGTCTAGGAGCTGTGTGTGATTACAATGGAGACCATCTGTGTGGGATGCAATCTCCGCCTCTCTACTCTATGGGGGTTACAGGATAGAGCAATGCTGCTCGGGGGTTCCCTGGGGACCTCACAGCCCCCAAGTCAAAGCCTAGAGCTACCAAGCACAGCTACTGTATAAATCACTAACAGGGTACAAACGTGTTATGAAGAAGACAGGGTGTAGGGCTGTGCACACAGCTATGGATGTTCATCAGGGGCCTCAGTGTAGACAGAGACAAACACCCAAGGCAGTAGAGATGCAGAGCGGCAGGCCTTCAGGGTGATGGAAAACACACCAGGAGCCAGAAGACCTCGGCCTGCCAGGTGGGGAGGAAATAGGAGCCCAAACTAAATGAAGACTTTATTGGGTGTTGGGCCTTACGAACTGTTTTGGTTTGAGATCTAGTCATAAATTAATCCTACACATGAGTGTTCCCAAGGAGGGAACCCAGGAAAAATATTTCAGTTTTAAGACTTGAAATAAATCTCATAATTTCCATGGCTTAATAGAGGCCTCCCTCAGACTGGCGCTCTCTCTCCCCGCTCTCTCTGCCTCTCCGCTTCTGCTCTCTCTATACCAACTACCCTCCTTTTTTCTTGTACTTTCTCTCTTCCCTCTCCTCCCCACCTCTTCCTCTCTCCACCCTCAGCCTGAAGACTGGACCCTTTCAAGGGTCACTGGCCATGAAACAAGTTTTGTTTGATTTTCTGTCCTTGCCAAGCACAGGTCCTCACCGAGATTTCCAAAGACAGAACTGCCAGGCACATGGAGGAGAAGGACAGACTGGGCTGTATGTAAATACATTTTATAGGTGAATGTGATGCAGAAGTTAGGGTCCTCGGAAGGCACACCTCTCCCCCCAGAGCACCATGCTCAGCCCTGACAGGACAGAATAGAGGCAGAGTGGCGTGGGCTGTAATCATGGAAATCTATCCCCATCCACACTGCAGAAATTCTGCAGGGATTATAATCCATTTGCTCATGGGCACCATGGTCACGTGCTATGAGACATAGGAACTGTTCCCTGTCACAAAACAGAAGGCTTTAGCTCTGCTCTGGCTATGGTGCTTCCTTCCGCTGGAGCAAGGAGTCCACAGGATCAAGAGAACGCCCCTGGCCCTGCCGCTAAGAGTTCCGACTGTGGCTGGTGGAGCCGGAACCCCCATTCCTAAGCAAAAGTTCCTAAGCCTGCCTGTTGGATCACCATGAGGTGTTCCCAGGTCTTTCTCTTCCAAAGGAAGGCTGGAGACAGGATTTGTGGAAGATGGGATCAGCTAGAACATAAGGTTCCGTGTGCACAAGCCCCCAGCGGTGGAACCCAGATGGTGGAACCCAGCAGGCTGCAGCCAGCTCTCCCAGAGTATCAGCCTCCGACCCGGAATGCCAGCATCTAATGTGACCTCAAGTCTGCCTTGCTCAGTAGTTCTGAGACATAGTTGCCCAGGATGGAGAACGGGGCACTTGGATCTTCATAATGTGTTAGCTTCTCAGAACTTTAAAAATACTTAGACACAGAGCAAGCCAACTTCTCTATGTTCTTCCATTGTGCCCAAGGTTGGGTCAGGTCCACTTAGGACCTTGCTCAGGGCAGTTGGCTGAGAGAAAGCCGATTGTTCAAGGGTGAGGTTGTGCGTGGTCAGCACAGATATAAATCTGCTGAGTCATTGTGCCATTGCCTTCAGCGGCCCTTGCTTCGCTTCCTTGATTGGTGTTCCGGTCTCCTGTGTCCCTCTTCTCTCCTCCAGTTCACTCATCATCATCATCATCATCATCATCATCATCTTCTTCTTCTTCTTCTTCTTCTTCCTCCTCCTCCCCCTCTTCCTCCTTTCTTCCCTTCCTTCTGCCTCTTCTCTTCTCCCCGGTGTTCTTCCTCCTCCTCCCTCTTCCATTCAGCATCTACCCTAATTATCCAGTCCCGCTTCTTCACAAGCCGTGCTCTGTCTTCCTTTACATGATCGACTTTCTTCAGAGTCCCTTCCAGAGTTCACTTCCTCTTCACATCTCCGAAACTCTCTGGGGACTTCCCATCGCATACTGCCTCTGCCCCACTGGGTTGAGGCCTGCTTGATAAGTGAGCAAACAGGAATAAATTGTACCCTGTGTGTGTGGGGGGGGAGGGGATACCACACACTACCTTGAATGCACATGTGTGAGCTGGTGAGCACATAAACACACACACACACACACACACACACACACACACACACACACGGGACTGGGGACTGGGAGACTCCTATTGTAGATTTAATTGAGCTTTGGTTTTTATCCTCCCCAGTCTCATCTTTAAAAGGGTCAGAACATTTGAATGTGTTTTGGAATTATGAGTGAGATGGTGGGTGTTGATCCTGATGTTCTTCCACTTCCTCACCCTCTTCCCCTTACCCCCAAGTGAAGAACCTAAAACAAATGTTCAAAACAAAACAAAACAAAAACAGTGGCTGTAAGTGCCTGCCCTCACTTACCAGGTCAAGGTCACCTGATATGGTCATGAGGAATGCAATCAGGCCAGGTTGGAGGAGACACATATAACTGAGGCTGTGACAGTTTTAATGAGAGCAATCTGACCTTTTATACCTTTATCAGAAACAGAATATAATGGTGATTGCCAGGATCAATATAGGTGTAGTTGCTAGGATACAATGATGTTTATAAGCTATACAGGGCAGGCAAGATTAATATCTAAGACGAATTGTTCTGTCAAGCCTCCTTGCTTCCTTGACTATTAAGGGAGCATGCAGAGAAACACACAGTGGCCTGAATGCTTCCCTGTTCGAGGGGTGCATCAATCTCTGAGGAACGAGAAGGCACATGTGCCCCAGGAGCCATAAACTCTGACCTGAAATACCTTTCAAGGCAGCTAGGCCAAGCCAACTCCATGGTTCCCTGAAAGTGGCAAATACTAATCAACTAACCTACTACACCCCTGAGAATGATGCCAAATGATGTGGATGTTACTTGTAACACACAAGAGTCAGCCCCCTCCCTCCCTACCTCAGAGCATGTGACAACTAGATGACCACAAGAAGCAAATGTGATAGTATGTTTCTGGCCTGGACTTTCGGGTCTAGCCCTGAGGTTCTGGCCTGCGGACCCGAAGACCCAAAGACCCACAGAGACACACACAGTCCCACAGAATCACATAGACACATTTTACACTGATCAGCCTAGGGCCCAGGCATATAGCTTGCTAATTCTTTACCCTTAACCTAACCCATGGTTCTTATTCTGTTCATCTATGTAACTTGGAGCAGCATTGCAGCTTCTTTCCTCTGTGTCTGCTGCTGCCTCCTCATCGTGTCTCTGTCACATCCTTGTGGCATCTCTGCTCTGCTCTGAGGTGTTCCCAGAGTTTTCTTAGTCTGGTAGACCTGTCCTACTTCCTGTCTGTCTTTGGCCAATCAGCATTTTTATTAAACCAGTAGGCGGGACAACTATTTACAATAGAACAGAACACAATCCCACTACAAGCAAAGATCTTCTTTCTCATGCACAGGAAATGGTTCAACCAAGAAGTAGGGGGTTCTAGAAGTTTCTTGGGATCCACCCATAGACACTCAGAAACACAAAGGGATCTCTGTTGATTGTCAGTAGCTGATTATGCCTGAAATTAATCATTTCCCCTTCAAATTGAGAGACATAGCAAGAGCCCAGGCTCTTCTACATGATAAGCTCATTCTGCTGACATCTCTCAAACCATCTACACCAGACTGCAGTCACTCCATTAGTTAATTTGTGCTATGCCATTTTATAGTCAGACAATGTATCTTAAATCAGTTACTCTGTCACCACTCCCAAAATCTGCTCCTCTGTAGGATAGAGGATGTCAAGCATTTAAGTCCAGTTGTAAAAATGCATGATTACAGGCCAAGGGGGGGGGGGAGAGAGAGACAGGTCCATCTGTTGGATAGTGCCTTTCTAATTTTTTTATACTCCACTTACTTTTTATTTAATTTTAGTTCATTTGGCTTTTTGAGAAAAGGTTTAAGGCTAGAATTTGCTATGTAGTCCAGGATAGCCCTGAACTATTGATCTTTCTTTTACTTTGAAAGTGATAGAGGATAACAGGCCTGTGCTGTCACACCAGTGTCTCCATTTGCTCTCTCACTAGTAAAAGTCACTTGTGTTTAACATGCCCATCTTGGCCTCTGTCTCTTAGAGGACCTGGGACAACAGATGGATGTTAGTCCTTAACCTTCTCTCCTGAACCCATTTTCTCCTTTGTTATCCTAAGTAAAGATAATCATGTTTTCATGACAATAAAAAAATGATCAGAATACATACATGTTAAATCTTTGTTTACTGTGACACTGTCTCAAATTAAGTACCAGTTTGTTTGTTTGTTTGTTTGTTTGTTTGTTTCACTCACTAACTAATGCGGGAAGAAACAAGGCATTGCTGGATGTATGGAGGCTGAAGTGAGTTCTCAATCTCTCTCAAGCAGGCTAATTGTCAGTTTCATCCCACTCATTACCCCTCATCTGAAGTCTAAAGGACAAGAGAGCATGTGCTTTATTGTCAGGTTTTAAAATAAGAAGTTTCTGGCCCAGACTAGCCCCAAGATCTGGACTAGCAGTCCCAAAGCAACACAGAGAAGCTTAATTTTATGCTGATTGGCCTATGGCCCAGACACACTGCTAGCACACACTCTTTCTCTTAAATTAACCCATAACTCTTATCTTATCTTGTTTAGCCATGTGGCTTAGTACCTTTTCTCAGAGCAGCATGGTTGTCTTTCTTTTCTGTATGCTGGTATCTCCACTGGTGATGCTCTGGCTTCTCTATGGAATTTCTGCTCTTCCTGTTCCCAGAGTTTTCTCAGTCTGGCTTTTTATTAAACCAGTAGGAGGGACAGATACAATGTACCAGAGCACAGTCCCACTACAAGGTTTTTCCACATTACCAAGGTTGCAAGTTCGCTGGGGATGGGGAGGATATCCACTTGGGAAGATTGCCTGGAGCCAGGCATGGTGGTACCACAGGCTGAGGCAGGCAGAAGTGGGGAATCTCTGAATTCAAGTTCCAGGCCAGCCAAGACTACATAGGAAGACCTTGTCCCAAGGGAAAAAAGGGGGGGTGGTGGTGGTTGTGCATGTGAGAGAGAAGATGCTCTACATAGCTTTCCTCATTTCACTCTTTCCTGACAGGACGACCACTGCAGTGTGTTCTAGCCCAGGCTGCTAGTCCTCAAAGCTCCTTTGTCAGATGAAAAATCTGGAACCTTTGTACCTCACATGAGTCTCCCAGGAGAATCAACTCAGCCTTTCTCCGAGCATTGACTCCTGATTAAGAACTGGCCACCCCGTGGATTCTGAGTGAAGTGTTATCTGAGCATTAAAAATAAACGGTGGTGGTGGTGAGTGGTCGGTCACTCTTTAAAACTGAAGGGAGGAGGCTTGGCAATGGTGGGAAGCCGGGCAGCTCAGTGCTGCTCAGCAGAAATTGCCTGGTTAATGCAAAGGAAGGTCAGGAGGTTGGGAGTCACAGGAAGTCTGCAGAACTCATCCCAACAGGAGAAAGCAAGGCAGAGAGAAGGCTCAGTCCTCAGTTGCTATGGCAACTGCAGGATTAGCATAGCTGTCCCAGGACCAGCAGAGCCTCCCTCAGACCCTGCCTCATACAGCCAGTTGAGCAGGAGTCTCTGTCTCTTGGCCACAGCTCACAGGCAAAGGATGTCTCCCACTGACCAAGAGTCTTGATTTACTTTGACAAAATTAAGAAATAATACCAGGGCCCTGTGTGAGGGATCCTGTGTTAATTTCTAAAGCCACGCCCTCCGCTGAGTTCTGACATCAAGCCCCATTTAAGAACTCCGTCTCTTCCTTTTGTTCTCTTGGGAGGGGGAGCGCTCCTTACCCCCCTCCTTCCTTCCCTCTTCCTCTCCCTCCCTTCCCCCTTCTCTGCTGTCATAACCATATCCCTTTATTATAATAATAAAGTCCTTTTACATGGAAACAGCTTCTAAGTGTCTCCGGCTGCCCGCTGCCTCCGCCCTGTCCCCTATGAGGTCTCTCTATTCATAGATACCTGCCGCCAGCTAATTGGGTAATTGCTATTGCATCGTGCCAGATCACACAAGATCCTAGCATCCAGTGATCCCAGCATTTGGGAGGAAAGGACTTCAAGGTTATCCTCGGTTCTGTAACAAGTTCCAGGCCAGCTACACAACAGATTTTAGAAATGACAAATTTTGTTTGTTTCAAAAGCAAACAAAAAAAGAAAGAAGACAGGGAGAGAGGAATAGAGGCATCAAGGGGGGAGGGAGGAAGGAAGGGAGTCACCATAACAAAAACACAAACCAGACAACTTAAAACAGCAGTATACAGTCTCATGATTCCTAAATCAAGAAATGGGCATGGCCATGCTCCCTTTGGTACCTATGAATCTTGCCTTTGTCCTAAGAAATAAAGCCCAGCAAACTATGGAACAAAGCCAGGACATAACTGAGAACCCACACCTACTGGCCACAGACCATTCTTTCTTGACATTCCACAACCATGCTAGTGTTTCTCTGAGACAAAAGGAAAGAGAGACAGTTCTGTGAGAAAGACTCACAGGCTGAAGACATGGCTTAATAATGGAGCACTTGCCTGGCATGCCCAGGTCCTTGGGGGTCTCACCCAAGCTAAGAGGATCACCATAGCCCTCATGTGTGGTGATATATTGTATGTTTAATAAAAATAGCCAGAAATATCAGAGGATAGAGCCACCACAGAGCCAAGGCAGGAAGGTCAGGGAGTGGTGACCCGCACAGGGAGGCAGTGATCCTTTGGAGCCCTGTGAGTTCAAGGCGAGAGTCAGGCAGTGATGGCACATTCCTTTAATTCTAGCTCTAGGACACTTGAACCAGGAAGTGAGATAGCTGGGCAGAGGAAGAGGAGGCAGCCCTTGGCCTGGGACTGCCTGCTGGTTCAGGTTAGGACTCAGAGGCAGTCCACTCTGAGGAGTTGGTTGGGTGAGAAGTGGCTGTGGCTTGCTTCTCCATCTCTCTGATATTTCAGCTTTTCTTCATTATCTGGCTCTGGGTTTTATTAATAACACCAAAAAGAAGTCATGCAGTACTCATGCCTCTTCATCCCAGAGAAGGACAGCTTCCAGCCTAGGCCAAAAGCACTTCCTGTTCATCCTGTGACTGAAGGAAAGTTCTGATGGCATCTACCACGCATCATGGCATCCTCCCACGTTGTGAAATCAACATCTCAACTCTATCTAACATCCGCTAAAGCTCAGCTGTTCCTATGTCACAGGAAGCTCCAGTCTTCTGAAGTCCCAGTTAGGAGAGTACGTATTTGCCTTTTAGCTGGTGCCAAGCAGATATTGGCCCTGAACCAGCCCCTTTGATCTTTGACATACATTTCCTCATCTGTCACTGTCTCTAGAGACCATATCTAGAAGGACTTTGAAGACACAAATTGTTTACTGACAATAAAGTGGCTCATTGTTGCTGCTGTTGCCACATATAAGGTACAAGAATAAAGTAGGCCAGGGGTCCTTAGCTAGACTCTGGCAGATGTTCACAGACTCCTCCCACTGTGTATGGATGTAAAATATTTATTTATAGTGACTTCTGATGCATTATTTCCTAACTCCCAGAATGTGTGACAGCCATCTCAGAAAGAATAAAGATCTTTGCAAATTCTGTGTCTTTGTTACTTTTCTGTTGCTGGGGATAATATCCTGACCAAAGCCACCTTGAGGAAGAAAAGTTTGATTTCAGTTTACAGCTTGTAGTCCATCACACGGAGAGCTTGAACTTGGGGCAGGAACACACAGCAGGAACCTGGAGGTAGGAACTAGATTAGAGAGCATGAAGGGATGCTGATTTAGAGCTTGCTCCCTGTGGATTAATAAAATAGCCTTCATATACCACCCAAGACTGATTGCCCTTTTGTAGTGGGATTATGTTACATTGTAAATAATTGTCCCGCCTACTGGTTTAATAAAAATGCTGATTGGCTGAAGGCAGAAAGGAAGTGTGGGCAGGACTACCAGACTAAGAAAACTCCGGAAACAGGAAAAGCAGAGCAGAAATGCCACAGAGACACCAGAGAGACACAGAGGAAAGAAGTTGAAATGCTGCTGAGAAAAGATACCGAGCCACATGGCTGAACAAGATAAGAATGATGGGTTAGTTTAAGAGCAAGAGCTAGGCTAGCAATATGCCAGAGCCATAGGCTGATCAGCATAAAATTAATACAAGAATGTTTGTGTTTCTGCAGATCTGCGGGTCTGCCGGTCTGGATCACAAGGACAGGAAGCTGTTACTACACCCTTTGGCCCCAAGCACTCTTCTGTGTCCTGCTCCTGAGCCTTGCTCCTGCTCACAATACTCACAGCCCTATCCCACTGTAAGAGGTTCATGAAACCACTAAGCCGGGCAGAGCTCTTCCGTGAATTTTTGGGTGGAGATGGAGAGAGCCATAGATAGGCTTTTGCCTCTGGGTCACCAACCAGCTCCCAAATCATGACATAGATACTTCTTATTGTTTTGAGAGTTTTTTTGGAGGTTCTAGCAGGGGAGCGCAGTTACTCGTATACCCTTGACCGAAGACCGAAGACCGGTCCTCCTCTATTCGGGGAAGGTCGTCCTCTTCTATCAAGCGTGCAGCTTCAGGAGGGACGCACATGAGCGGTGAGGGAGGAAGGGGACCCCCTCCTAGCCAGTCAGATCAGCCGAATCAACCTTGGCGATCAATGGGATGACAGATGTCGCAGCCAGATTGCCCTCACATCCTAGTTTTGAATGCTTGGTCTAGCTCAGCCTCATGTCTGGCTTGCTCTTTTAACTTAAATTAACCTGCTTCTCTTATCTTCCTTTTGCCCCAGGGTTTTGGTCATTTTTAGCCTTTCTTTCTCTTTGTATATCTTATTTTGACAGCCTCTCCCTCTGTTGGCTGGTGGCTGCTCAGCTTCTTGCCCTGGGGCATCTCCCTCAAGTTCTCTCTTTCCTCCTCTGGAGCTAAAACCTTGCCTCCCATTCTTTCTGCCTGACAGCCCCGCCCATCCTTTCTCTGCCCAGCTATTGGCCGTTCAGCTCTTTATTAGACCAATCGGGTGCCTTAGGCAGGCAAGGTGAGACAGATGCAACACATCTTTACATAATTAAGCACACATCCTTACGTTGTTAAATGCAGCATAAACAAAACTAACACACTTTACACAGTTAAGGTAATATTCCATGAGAGGACGTTCATACCAAGTAGAGCCTGGGAGCCTCTGGGAGCCTCTACCAACCCAGAACTAAACTTTGTCATGCAGGAATGGCTCTTACAAAGGCTAGCTGCCACTCTTCTTGGAATTTGGGAATGAGACTGAGTAGCTGCAGGAATCTCATAAACACAGTGACATGCAGCTCACAAGTCTGGTAACTTACACGTTTTATTGGAAAACAAAAATACTCTGTACCTGAAAGCATAGAGCAAAGGAACCACAGACCCTCTAAACCAGGAGCACAGGGAGGGGGAGGGGCATTTAGGGAGGAATCTCTGAGGAGGTGACAGGGTTGAGCAGAGCTTCCCCTGCAGCATTTCCATAGGGACCAAGGGCTGCTCTGCTGCAGGTTAAACCTCCCCTTCACCAGTGACACACCACTAACCAGTGCCAGTTTCCAGCCCAGCAGGACAAGACATGGCTTCACAATCTCAGGCCTCTTGACCCTGGGCACACTGCTATCCCTAAAACTGATTCTCTGGGAAAACAGGGGGTGTGGGGAGACAGAACCCTAGGGTTCCGTTCCTTTAGACGAACAAATTTTTGGAGACTGTAATGGAGTCTGTAATGTACCAGAGGGCAGCACAGGATGCCCTCTTCCCTGGCCTCTCTTCTGGTAGAACATCTTAGGATGAAGGATACCCAGCTGCCCTTTAATTCTCCCCGCCTCCACCCATGATGTGTCAACAGGAACAATTTAGAAGGATTGTAAAGACAAGGCTGGATGCAGACGGTTGTCCATTTGACTCCTGGCCCTCCCCTCCCTCCAGCCCTACCTAATTCTCAAATTTGCAACCTTCTCTTCTTCCCACCCATAGCTCACTCAGTTTTCTCTCCAGCCTTGAGCAGGGGTCAGGGAAAGCGATGGGAAAGGATTCAGAGTGGTTCTTTGGCTCTGGATGCCATGGAGATGTTATGTAATTTTCTGGTTCAAATGGGCCCCATATTGAGTTTTCTGAGTGTGCCAACCCTGGTGATGAGAGCTGGGAAGACTTCTAACAGAGATGTCAGCCCCTATGCTCCTCTCAACCAGGTTCCTGATGATGAAGACACTGGATAGTACTTATCTTCCGCTGGACCTTTGGGGACAGCTCATTAGAATCAGAGAGCCCTTTCTGAAAAACCAAGTGACCATAGGTGTTAGTATTTTGTGTATATTTTGGCATGGTTTACATATACCCAGTTATCTGGTGGTGGATTCTTATGAATGCAGGCAGGAACTCCAGAACATGGCAGAGGGCAGTGGTGGATAACAGGAGACTCTTAACGTCTGTTTCTATGTAGAAAAGAGCTATATTGACACTGCTTCCGGTTCCGCCACCGGGACCTGTGCTCTCTGCGGCGTCCCAGCGCACTCTGGAGCAGGGGCAGCTGAACTCTGCACCTGGCCACACCCGCAGCCCCTGCTGCTCAGGGAATCTACTAAGAGCCCTACTGCGACCCTGAACTGAGTGAACTGAGCAAACCAACTGCAGGGGTCTATGAGGGGCGGATTC